>JAZHYW010026236.1:0-72840 GCA_037355805.1 Ixodes ricinus | reverse complement strand
GAGCTACGTTGGCCCTATCGTTGCCAATCACGGCAGGTCGCCGTCATTTATTTTGACTTGAGCAAAGCCTTTGAAATTGTGCACCATGACTTATGACACAAGTTATCGTAATTCCGATGTGTTTGCCATTAGGTGAGGTGTGTGGTTTTTGTAGTATCTTTCCGGGCGCATTAACGAGGCTACACCGTTCGCATTTGCGGTGTGTTATCCAGATCCTACATATCATCATCTGGGATATCTCAGGGTTTTATTTCAGGACCGTTGCTGTTTAACATTCTTGCCAATTATGTTTTTCTTTGTGTTAAACGTTCATAATTGCATCAGTTATCTGATGATATTAATATATTCAAACATTTAAATCGCATGATACTTGAGACCTGCTGCACTAGGACGTAACCACTATTTCGTTATGGTAAAAAAATAATGTCTGAACGCTCAAAACATTAAATATATCATAAGAAGTCACAACCTAGTAAAAGTTTACGAATACAAATATCTGGAGATTTTGATTACCAACCACCTCAGCTGGAATAAGCATATTGATTACGTTACTTCGAATGCTTTTTCGTAAGCTCTTCTTTCTTAAAAGAACTCTGAAATACTCCACCTCTGAAACGAAATTACTAGCTTATAAAACTACTATTAGGCCTATATTAGAATATGGTAACGTCATCTGGGACCCATTTTCAAAGTTAAACTTGGCGAAACTAGCCAGAATTGAAAACAAAGCTGCTAGCTAGGTTTATATTTAATACCCATGGGAGGACGTCAGTACACAGTCTCGTCCAAAAAACTGACCTCCAGTCAATCACAAAAAAATACGGGTGTGCAGATTAAAATTTTTATATCAGATTATTCATGGGCATTTTAAACTTAATATGCATGACTACATTACTTTTTTCACGGGGCTATTCTACAAGACAAAAAGATAGTTTAAGCATAGTTGTATTTATGCCTCGTAATAATTGTTTCAAATTTTTGTTTTTTCCACGTACATTGAGGAGTGGAACGGGCTTCGTCGAGAGACAATGGAATTAGGATCTCTTGATTTGTTCGTCGCGGGTTTAGTATAATTTATTTATTTTTTTTGCTACTGTGTGGTGGAGGTTGTGAGGGCCTGTATGATGGACCTTGTGTATTTTGTTTCATTATGTTTGCATCCCACATGCTATGATATCCCTATGAGATTAGCAGTATTTCTAAATAATATAAATAAATAAAACACTTCTTCTCTCTGGCGCTCAGAAACGCGCGCTTGATTTCTGTATAAACTAGATAATCAACTACTGCGAGTCGAATATTGCGTACGTGGCCTCAGGGTTTATATTGATTAATCTGTTAGCAAAGTCAGGATATAGGAGCTTGTTGATCAACAAGGAATGGCTTATAATACCTCAAGCTTACATACAGATTAAAAGAAAGCGTCCTATTTGTTGCTTTTCTGTGACCTCTGTAACTTACTAAAAGGGTCCGATTTGCCGAGAAAGTGAATAATAATTTCATTCTATGGTAACTTTCCCCAATTTGCTCTACTTTCCTCTTATTGACTTTCAGGTACTTTTAAATAACCATAAATATCTTGTCTTTCTCAGCTGTTCAAACTCGGAATGCAGATGAAGTGTCAACATTTTTCCCTCAGCCATTGAGGAGAAAGCAGGAAAATGGAAATATAACAATTTCGAAAATGAGGTGAAGCATCTAAAATGTAGTGTGAGTCTAGGCGCTCTTTTAAAATGTCGAAAAAGGTCCTTAGTGGTCACACTCTAGAAGGTAAGAACACACCATTTTGACGCAAGAAACACATTTACTTCGCTAAATGGGGGAAAAAACGTCTCAGAGCGCTCTGTTGAAACTAACTGGACGCTTTTCAAGGAAGCGGTGATTTCGCTCACTAAAAATATATACCTTTGAAAACCATAATTGTAAATTCTACTTCACCATGGTTCAACAGGGCGCTTCTGAGGTTATCGAACAAAAGAAACGTTTATTTAGAGCTGCCAGGCTCACGTCCTGCCCAGTTCGCTGGCAGAATTACGCAGTTCGGAGTGCTAAGCTCAATTTCCTCCACAATTTACTACAATTTATGTTAAAAAATAATCCGCGTCAATTCTGGAATGTATTGCCCCACCGGGATAGACCCTCATGTATTTCATTGAAAACACTAGACGAAACTCTGATCGAGGAATCGTTATGTGCTACAATGTACCAGGAAGTGTTTATTAGGTCTTTTTCTAGCACCCCCATCTGTGAAAACCCAAGCTATCATGTTGGTTCCTTCCCGTTAATGGATCCTATCATCATTTCTCCCGATGGTGTTCTGAACATCATCAATTGTCTTAAGCTGTCCTCGGCGACTGGAATAGATGAGATTAACTCAAAATTTCTTAAAGCTACAAATCAATAGTCTTCCGTAATCCTTGCACATATTTTTCAACAATCACTTGAGACTTCATTGATACCAGCCGACTGGAAAATTGGTAAAGTTATTCCCTTGCACAAATTTGGTAATAAGCACGCTACTATCAATTATAGACCCATCTCACTAACCAGCGTTCCCTGTAAAATTTTTAAACATAGAATCTATACCAGCTCGTTAACTTTCTAGAATCTAATTCATTCTTTTCACCAGCTCAACAAGGCTTTAGAAAATATTTATCTTGTAAAAAGCAACATTTGTCTATCACCAGCGACTTTCATTCTGCACTTGATCAGGGATCGCCGGTGGACTGCATATTTCTAGACTTTTCCAAAGCATTTCACAAGGTATCGCACCGACTTTTATTGCTTAAGTTAAGCAAACTTAACATCGACCCTAACGTGTTTAACTGGCTAGTATCGTTTCTAACGAATCGGTCACAATTTGTAACGTGTAATGGTACTAACTCCTCATCTGCACTCGTCTCTTCCGGAGCACCTCAGGGGTCCACTGTTTTTAATATATATATTAATGACTTGTATGCGGTGGTTTCTTCTTCAATCAAACTTTTTGCTGACGACTGTGCTATTTATCAGGTAATATCTAAGAACTCTGACTCACAAAAACTGTAACATGACCTAGATTTCATACTACACTGGTGGGAACTCTGGTCAATGGAGCTCAATATTAATAAATATAAAATAATGCGCATAACACGTAAAGCCAACTTCAATTTTGCTTATAGTAATATTAACACACCCCTAGAACTTGTAAACACATACAAGTATCTGGGTGAGATTTTAAGTGCTGACCTTTCCTTGAAACTTCATGTTAACTATGTGACTAACAAGGCCAATCGAATGCTTGGTTTTCTCAAACGTAACTTTTATCTCGCCCCATCATCATTAAAACTATTCCTTTATAAAACATTAGTTAGGTCCAAGCTAGAGTATGCAGCTTCCATCTGGGATGCAGCTTCCATCAAGCTAGAGTATGCAGCTTCCATCTACCCTTTACCTTGTTGATTCACTTGAAGATGTTCAGAACAGAGCTGCACATTTCATAAAGGCCAATTATAACCGCACCACAAGCGTAACATCAATGAAAAATATTTTATTACTCCCAAGCCTCACACATCGTCGCACAGTCTCTCGTATTTGTCTTTTTCATAAAATCGATCACCCTGTTTCTCAGCTTAAATCACAACTAATCATCCCCCTACTTTGTTTCGGCACGCCTTGATCATCGTCACAAAGTCGGTGTCCCATTTTGCCACTCTAACGTTTATTATGACTGTTTTACTCCCAGGACTTCCAAAGATTGGAATTGCTTACCTGCATCGCTCACATCAATTAATGACCACGCACTTTTATGTACATCTATTGCCAATTTCGTGTTCCCTGTTCTTTAAGTATTGTATATTTTGTTCCAAGTGTTTATTATGCTTACTATTGTTCCCACTCCCCTCTGTAATGCCGTGTGCCCTGAGGGTAAAATAAATAAATAAACAAATAAATAAATATACTAAATACAGAGGAGATGCCAACTTGAATAGGAACGTGCATGTCGAGGAACGTTGCAAACCTGTCAAGAAGGTGTTTCTGACAGACGCAAACAACGTAGACTCGGAGAAGCGTGGATGTCTTGCTGCGCTGCTAGACATCCGCTTTTGATAAAAACCTTTTAAATTTTGGTGAAGTTAATTCCTGATGCCTGCTTCGTATGAACGCCTCCGGGAGTCTATAGTGTACTGATATGCTTTTCGTATATACATATAGCGGTCTGCTGCGCGCGTGCTCTTGTAACTTGTTTTAGCAATACTTATTTTCAGAAAAGGACTCCTTTGTGTCGTTGCACTCAAAGTTTCTACAAGGTTTGCAGAGAACAGTCAAGCTGAAAGGCAATAAAAATAAATACATCTTCAGGCCAGTTCATGTAGAGTTTTTTAACTTACTAGGCAGATTATTCGATTCAGCAAGCGTGGCGGCATTTCCCTCTTTGAAGAGACTGTTCGTCGCAAAGCTTCGAACTATACAGGTGCCTTGTCTATGGCTTCATTACTTACTAAAAAAGAGAACTCCAATTTCAGCTTCACCTCAGGTTCTGCTTGGAACAAGTTGAGCCGCATAACGCAGAGTTTAATGAAGGTTCAGTGTTCCCTGTAAAATTTGTGAACATAGAATCTATACCAGCTCGTTAACTTTCTAGAATCTAATTCATTCTTTTCACCAGCTCGGAGTGCTCGAATACACTGGCGTTTTCATGACATTTCTTGGGCCGGGCTCTTGTGCTTCACCAAGGCTCAGCCGGTGTTTTAATGCTGCGCCCGACTCAACAAAGACGAAATCATATATGTATTAAAGTTTCCATGCCCCACCACATCATGCTCCAAAACACACACCAACGTTGAATTGGTGTTAGAGCAAGTCACATATTTTTTATAGTTCTTGTTTGTGACGTTAAAGTTTATCAATCACTAATATGTTCTAAGCAAAGCACTATTTTTATACTTCTTAATATCAGGTGTTGCGGTCGTTAACTTTCTTGACATCGTAAAATAACCTTAACATCGTTCAAAGCTATGCTTACCTGCGTGACTACAGCCTGCTTGTTAGGCAAAAAGACACCAAAAACCAACAATTTTCAAAGCACAACTACTTCCATTCTGATTTTCACAACAAAGGTTTGTACTAACATCTTCAATTTCTTAAGGTTTGATATATTATGAGTGATAACGTATCTCTTGCACCAAATAAGCGCAGTACTCAGTTTGTAGTATAAGTGTTTATGCAAACGGAACTTGTTCAGGTGACTCCGTTATCGTAACATCAGCTATAGACACTTTTGAAATTCATACTAGCTACTTCGATCACTTTCATCACCTCAATGCATGGACACTATGGCACTATATTGGTAGCCTTCTAGTAATTGATGAAAAAGGAAGCATAACACACCTGTCAAAAGAGCAATAAAAAAGCATTCAGAACGATCTTTAGAAGATCGACAAACCAACGCAAAATAGGGGAAGATGACTAGATCATTTGCCGATTACGTAAAGGAGTTCTTTCCGAATGCTTTTAGGGTGACCTTCTTCTGAGGAGTTTAGACAAGCATCGAAGCGGATAACACGAAATGTGTGCGTTGTAGACGTTAGCACAATGAGACACATATATTATACACAAGCACAGCGTCAGCTGTCATTTTGGACGAGCCACGGATTAATGAGTTGAGCTTGTCACACACTCGAACCAAAACCCCATGGAGGCGGTGAAATTTATTAAAGGCTCATGGAAGCCGGTGCTTTTTATTGCCGAATTATTCTATATCAATGGCACCTAGTGGCCTAAATAAAAACCTTTTACGGCATGTTCAGTCATCCGCTTTTTCGAGCGAGTCAGATTCTCACAGTCCTTGCAGTCTAAAGACGAAGCCATAAAAAAGGTTCAAGAACAGACGATAAAAATTGCTCATAAAAAATCAGACTTGTTCCTACCATTGAAAATGAAGCCCATATAAAACATACTATACTGCTAGGATCACGTTTGCGATTGACGCACGAAAGTGATTGTTCAATAAAAAATAGCATATGTTTGAGGTAACTATTTTTTTTAATCTTTATTTTTGTTGGGCGTCCAAAAACAGCACAAGGCCTCAAATAGTGGCACACCGCCTCGTCATCAAGGATACATGCAGGCAACAAAACAAGGTCGTGACTATGTACAAATAATTGACTCAAGCCTATGTCGAAAAACAATCAGCTCGCTAAAGATATCTACAGCAGATTGATCCAGTTTGTTAAATTCAAGTTGCATTCTTGTTAGTGGTGGTGACGGGACATTCAAAGCAGACGGGTAAAAAGGACTTTTGAAATCGGTTGGACCGCAAGGGAGCGTGAAAACAGACAGTGCTTAACAAGAGTGGAGAGTCAACAGCACCAAGTCTACTAACCTTATGTAAAAACATTAGATCACGTAATCGTCTTCAATATATCGAGTAACGTACACAACCCAAGTTTTTTAGGCAATTGTTCGTAACTGTAGTAGCAAGTACGGTCGAAATATCTGTCGTAAATTATGCCTATGAAGCGTTTTTGAACACGCTCAATACAGCATGATGCAGTGAGGTTAATGCAGTTCCATACAGAAGAAGCATACTCCAGCTTCGTACGCACTAGGCAACAAAATAAACGCACAAGACAAACAGGTACGAAGAAAACTTCTCTCGTGCAACGAGATATCGCCCCAAGGTTTCGAAAAGAGGCGTTGCAGATAGTTAAAACGTGATGATTAAAGTTTAACGATGAATCAATAAAAATTCCAAGACTGGCACGAATGACGGAGACTCGGGTGACGACAACTGCCACCTATTGTGTAGGGAAAATGCAAGCTGAATCAACGCTTTCTAAAGTGAGAGACATTGTTCTTGTTTTTTGTTCGTTCAGTGGAAGATAATTCTTTGGCACACCACTGTGAGATTTGCAATGCGTCCTCCCCTGAAGAAGTACGTGCAATCGGAGCGAGATTGTCAGCGACGTCGAAACAGTTTGATGTCATCCGCATGTGAGAGCACTTTTGAATTTTTCGGCACAGAGCGAAAACGTCATTCACAAACATCAAAAATAAGAGTGGACCGCAGGTTGCTCTCCTTCGGGTACACCAGAAGGCGATGAAAAATAATCGGACATGGATCCTGACACACGAACATAATTCGTACGACATGTAAGATAACTTTTGAACCATTGGGCAGTAAGTCAAGCACAGACCATAGCTATCAAGTTTCGTCACAAGTGTGCTGTGATTAACCTTGTCGAATGCCTTCGTCATATCAAAGTACATTCCGTCGACTTGCTCGCGGTCGCGAACCAACGGAACGGCATAATCTAGAAAAGAGCATAGATATGTTTCAACCGACTTGCGCCTTCAGAAATCCATGTTGCTCTGGGTTCATTTTATGTCTAAAGTGCCTGCGCAGACGTTTATGCATTATCAATTTCAAAAATCTTTGGAAAATACTGCACAACACTGAAACGGGACGATAGTTGTTTACAGTGCTAGATTCAGTGCGTAGCCAGGGAGGCGGGGGGGGGGGTGTTAACGTGTCAAAACAACCCCGATATTTACTTTAATATATATATGTATATATATATACATATATATATATATAAATATATATTGTGTAACGATTGCACCAACACTGAAACGCGCTCCGCAAATATTTTCTGGCTACGCCACTGCTAACATACCTCCTTCATGAATGTGAACAGCAGACCGTTTCCAGATAGGAGGAAATATTCCAGAGCGTAACGATCAAATAGATCTGTGGAATAAGACAGGAGTTAAGCAGTTCGGCACACCCTTTCACAATAAAACTTGCGAATTCCATCGGCAACCAGCAGACAGCTTCTTGATTTCATATTAGGAATAGCTTTCCCTGATTTCAGGCTCGCCAAATGGGATAAAAAGACAGAAAATCAGCTGTGCCATGGCACGTCGCGCTACTGTCAGGGACAGATGCTGATGAAAAACACGACTTAAGATGCTCAGCAAACATGTTGGCAATTTCACTTGAATCGCACGTATAGCCAGAGCTATTTCCGCATCCGGTGCCACGCAACTATTCCGCTTCTTTTTTTTGTCGGTACATATTTCCAAAAGTGTTTGAGGCTTGGCGTACATGTCGGACTCAAGCCCATGCCAAACGCGCACTTTTGTCTTTTTTAAAATAGCCATTTTGCCAAAGCACGGCACTCACTAAATTTTGTCGCACCAACTTGTCCAATCCCGACCTTTAATTTAAAGACGGTGATAATGAAGCTGTGCGTCTGCAAGCAGCTGTCTTCAATTCCTTCGAGAACCACGCAGGGTACTTGTTTAGTCTCGAAACACGTTTAGGCACGAAGTCATTTATCGCGCTCGAGACCACTTCTGTGAGTGCCTCAGTAGCTGAATCAGCGCACTTGTTATTCAGGATAGGTTTCCAGTCATAGCACTGAAAGTGCATGCCACATATTCCAGTAATCGCCACTGCTGTACAGTGGGTACTCATAGCTGCATAGGGCCTGTTTACGCAGCGGAAAACAAAATGACACAGCGAAAGGCGGATGGAAATGGTCAACACGTGTTAAGGGGCCAGCGATTGGCGAAATATAGCGGATTGGAGTAGAAACTACTACAAGGTCAAGCACATTTCCCGCTGAGTCCTCCATGGTGTTACGTTGTTCAAAACCCAATAAAATAAATAAAGTCAAACAGGCTCCAAGCTTTCAAGCTTTCAAGCTATGGCATTGGATTTCGAAAAGGGTCTGTGTAGCTTGTCTGTTTGCTATTGCATATTGTTCTTTGACAACTGATGGCCCCAGTACTTTCAAACGCATTGCTGAATTATTTTTATATAGCCTTCACGTTTGTGGATAATTACTCTACATATTTGTTTTCCCGTCATAAGGCACGTTTGTCGACTGAGCCTTAAGTCAAGCCACAATGCCTGCCTGCCCCCATAGACGTCTTGAATGTGTCACTTGTAACACACTACGTCTCGTTTATACATAATGTTCAAGGCCGGTAAAGTTTCTTCTGCAAGGGCCTTACTTGCTTGGGTTTCTCATGCACACAAAACAGGAGCAACTTTTATTAACGTCTGACGCCTTAAAATCCCTTCGACACCGTCGTCGCGTATCAGCATTGTTTACAAAAACCAAACGTGATAAATTTGTGCGACCAGCTTAACTATCAACAGTGGAACTTCGCGCGATACTTCTTGCTTAAGATAGGTTGCAATCATTGCCCTGGTTTTGGATAAATTATACATATTAGCACAATCTGGGGTCTCTTGACTTTCTCCAATGCTTGACGCGCGTCCTATTTTTTGCCTTTTTGTTTGTCTTGCGTATTAAAGTCGAGCGCGAGTGCACGAAAGACGACTGCACTTTCGTGTTTACATTAAAGAGCAACATACTGCGAAAATATAAAAAATGTGCGCGTGTAGAGACTCGATTGGCGCTTAACGGGGTACTCCGGCGAGTATTCGGGTTTCCTAAACTAGGCGTGTTTTGTGAACACCCAGCATTTACCTTTTCCTGCATTTTAGTTGGTATCGATTAATTCAGGTTGCTTATTGTGCAAGCCGCAAATAAAGATGATGCCAAAATCAACAATCAAAAATATACGCGTTTTTCAGTGCAGCGACGTCACTGCCAGGCAGTCTTGCAGGTCGTGTAGTCAGTCAAGAAAACATTTTAGGCAGCGCATAGTGTCATTCTGCTGTGCGACGGCTGAACCGAACTTCCGAAACGTTCATTTGAGATCATCAAATTTATTTTTGCAATCAGTAGAGAGCGAAATGTAGAGCCGAAAGAACGAGTCCCTGCTTGTCATTGTCGTCACTTGTTTATGGTTTTTAGCATAGATTTTCAGTAAAACCAAAACGGTAAGAATAAAAGTTAAAAGATGAAAAAGTTTGCAAAAGCCTAGTTCTCGCTTAATATGAGGGTTGGTGTGCCGCCAAACGTAGAGGCAAAAGGGGAACGATAAGAACAAATCGTCCTAATTTAATGTCAAGGCGCATTCACTAAAAAAGAACCAACGCGTCGAAACATTTATATTGGCGGTGCACATTTATCACCCCGGGGATATGCGAGGCCAATCAAACATATTTCAACGTGGTCACATTCGTGTGACGGGACGGCCATTTCGTCATACACGTGCTTGGTGCTTTGTAGATTTCTTTCAAAATTTGACTACGTAATATGGGTGGGTTTCCGAAATTCTAGCCTGAAGAATGAAATACCTCAAGAAATGAAAAAAAAACAATGCTTATTTGGTCAGGCGTCTCACCTTAGGTTACAGCGATTTCTATCTTTTCCGTGAGACTTGAATACACAAAAAAGGGGCCTCCGCTGTTGTAGATGTTCAGTTTGGTAAACACGAAGTAGGACTGACACCAAATTATTATGCTTACTACACTACAAGGGAAATTCTAATGTTAAAGAATTACTCACACCATTAAATTATCGAAATTGCTTTTAGAACTGAGTGCGCTGCAGCATATAAATTATTTTTGTTGAGTATATAGCTATCGCAAGATTTAACTAATGTATAATTATTAATTTGGTGATCTGTGGATACCAACTAGTGTTGTGCACAAAAATATAAAAACATACGCAAGGGGTGGAAATTGACATTATATCAAATAGTGTGTACGTACATATATCGGCGAGCTGATGACGACTTGAAAAGCGCAACATTCTACGCTCTTTTGCCCGTAAAAAAACATAATCTTGCACACGTACTGCTAAAGACCCAATGTTTGCATTTTCTTAGTACTTTATTTCATTAAATTGAGGTGTAAGCTCTTTCTCTTGATTGCTGGGAATAAAATAAGTGGAAGCATTCTTACTCAGGGTGGCTGAAAACAATCCACGTGCTGACGGCTAGCATTTTTATCAGACAAGGCATTGCCACGAAGTGCGCTGACAGCGAACTTTCGCCACATGATTTTACACCGTCACAATTACACTTGAAAGACAACCTTTACCCACACTAGCGGTCAGATGTGAATATTCGGTGTTGATTGTGGCACATGAAGCCAGTAGTGAATCGTTTTCTCTAAAGCGAGCTGAATCGCAGTATCAACTATAAAGAAAATCAAAATTGGTAATTGGTCAATTGGTCGCGCGTAATTGGTCGCGCCAAATGTGGTTGACATTCCGCATAAGCAAAAGGCAAGTTCTGTTTCATGTTAAGGGCAAGCGAAGGGGAAACTACACGTGTGAGAATTCTGCCTTGAAATTTGTTTTACTGACAAAAACCAGTGTGCTCAGCAGGTGTCCATATCATTTTCGTCGAAACTCGTTTCATGAACAACTTTTCATGGACACACGTTTCCCTGACATACGTTTCATAGTCACAAGTTTCGTCGACACTGGGATGTTTCGTGAAAACTCGTTTCGTGAACAGATGCAAGAGCGACGTTTCGTCGACAACGTAATGTTTTTTGCTAGCTGGATTGGAACAAATTATTGGCGTCATTTGATTCGCTGGAAGTATACCGACACTCAAGCAAACTCACTCAGGCGGCTCCGATAGGGCAAAAACAACTTCGCGAGCTCTAATCCTTGGTTCTAACACCACACGCTGTGCGCGGACGCCCGTCACTCCGCACGGGAAAACTTTGATATAATCTCAGGTCCGAGCTTGCATCAGTCCTCATGGAACCGCCCGTGGTTCAGCAAGCTAGACCCACCTGGTTGCCGACGACATGGGAAAAGTGCGCGGACAGATCGCGGGAACCTTTCAATGAAATGAACTGTGAATAAAACGTCGCAGTATACGAAAAAAAATATGTCGATGAGACCTTGCTCAACGAACTGATAACCACCGCTCGGCAGGCCCGTTCAAAGCACACAACTCGCCCTTGTACCTTTTGTTGTTCTCAAATGCCCACAATTTTCCCATGAAACATCGAAATATAATCGCCACCGTGAAGATTGTGTAGTTTGTGTAGGAATTTTAATATATATTCTTCACCATCTTTTCTCAAGGGGGTGCAGTAAGAGGATACCAGCGCGTGCGACTACCCCCAGCAGGGGCTCCTGCTGCACGACACAAAAGACGATGTTATCGGGGCAACAAGTGGCAACCAAATCAGCCAATCACATACGAAGAAGACAAGGAATTTGACTCTTGTTGACTGGTGTTTGTTCTTCGCTGCTTTAATTGAATTGGCTGTCACGCGGTGCATTAAACGCACGAAGCACGAGTTTCCTAGTGATTCTACGCTGTTGGTTCCGCGCAGTGAACGAAACCGACTATTCAACGTGAGTTTGAAACTGTCCATCATCCCCAACTCGTCCTTCTTGTGCGCTTACCGTCATACTTAATCTTCACTTTTTTGTGCGGAGTCGTGCGAAGAGTGGTAGAAAATAGAAATCAAAATGGTTTCAAACGTGGTTTTATTCGGAACTTATATCCTGATTTGAAGTGCTTAACGTTTCCAGTGATAATTAAAATCATTTTTCTAAAATAAAATCCCCATAATATATTTTTACCCATCATTTGTTTGCGACCGAATGCTTTTCATGCATATGTATTTTGCATTTGATTAAAATAGTAACTAGACAAGGAGTTTTGTTTCTAGCTTCAACTTCATTTGCTCAGTTTTCTTGCGTTCCATGCAAGGAAATTTGATTACGAAGGAAGAAAACAAACACAAGTAGTATGCGTCCGTACAAAGGCACACAGACCGACAGATAGAGAAAGAAAGAGGGACAGATAGACAGTCACAAAGAAGCACACTAGGTCGTAAATCTGAGGTTGATCATGCATTGGACAGTACAGTCGTTGTGTCTTACACGATGTTGCGTGTTCTCTCTTGAGACTAGACCACCACATTACGCTCTTTAAAACCAAATTTAAAAGCCACTGTTGTTGAACAACTGCCATACTGCGGCCGAGTTCAAAAGCAGAAATCAATGTTTTAAGGTAAAGTGATTGAAATCATACTCGTAATATAGACAAAAAATGCAATTAAAATGAAATAAGTTCCGGCTATATTCCTTTCTATTTATGACATTTCCCTTCTTCCTGTGAAGTACGGCAGTGAGTGCGCGACTTGAGAGAGTGCTTCACTTGAGCGAGAAAGTATGCACTAAGCCGAAGCACTTAACGTTCCAGTACCCCTGTTGGAACTGTACACAATTCGTGATATCCAGCGGTTGCGGGAAGCGGTTGTTCAGAAGTAGAAAATTGAGCTTAGGCTTTAGCGGTTTGGAGGTCGCCTTGTGTGTTGGACCTTGGGGTTGTTGTTCGGGTGGTGGTTCCCTTTCCAAAAGTGCGGAGACAGGGGGAGACGGGGGTGGCGTATGCTGTCTGGGTCGAACTCGTTGATCGTCTTGTTTATGCGTTTGAGTTCATTCTTTCCTTTCTCTTTCTCCATGTGTTTGGAAGTTTATTTATTGGTGCGCTCAAATCAATAAATTTTGTTGTCTTCGTCCGTTTTGTTTTTATTGTTCCCCATCTCAGGGTCGCCAAGATGTCGATAAAAAATTTCTTAGAACTGTTCTAGTTTTCGTGTAATATTCACTCTCATTACTATGTTAATGTTTTGATATACAATATTTTCCTAAATGTTCAACAACTAATTTTAATATTTTGACCAGCAGTAGATCTTCTTTTGTGCGACTTTAATCTCGATTACAGGGTGCCTTCTCAGTAAGAGCCCTCCGCCAAATTGCGGGCACAACGGACGTGATTAAAACCCGCTAATCTGGGACCCGTAAGCCAGCGCTTTGCCTCAGAGCCACCGATATCTTGTCTTTTATCTATTATGTCCGGCTAAAGGCCACCGAGATGGTTGTGAAACAAAATATAGCCGCACTATTCTGACAAACCATAGTATGATTTAGGAAGTCATTTTTGCAATTGATAAATGCAAAGAACTGAATTTGCAAATATAGAGGAATCGCAACCACCGGAATCCATTTCATGACGTTTTGTTCATTTGGGAATACCAAGGCACAGTGAAACGCGCGCAAAAGCAGATGTGGTTCACTCGCAGTCTCGCGATTGTTTTTACATCTCTAGTTCGCTCATTGCGGGCATCTAGGAATCTGACACCCATACACCATGTGTAATTTATGACTTTCACTTGGCGTTCCTAGCGCACATGACGGCAAATGCAAATCAAGCTAGTCTTGAACACGTGTCGCCATCTGTATTTGATAATAGAAGACTGCAACTCGGCTTAACTGAATGAGAAATGTTTGCGATTGAATACTGAACTTCATATGTAAACTATCGATATGCAGTTTCGAAAAAATGTTATATAAAAAGATACTTCGTAGTATAATGTCTCGTTATTTTCGTTGGTTGACCTGATTCCGCTTTTAAAGGACGACAAAAGAACGATATTTTAAACTTTATTTTATTTAAAATTTTACCATATTTGTACAGTTCATTACTATTTATTTTCGTTCGCTATTCCCACCTCCAGCGACTACAGCGACCTATAGGGTGCGCCACAACCAACAAACGAGCATGGCGGCTGGGAACAGGTCGCGTCGGATCAGCCGGGCTGGATGAACGTATGGCGCATTTAATGTAAGATAATTTATTTTGTTTAATGCCCCATTTTATATGCATTTACACTGTGACGGTTAAGTGTAACCGGTACACATAAACTTGCAGAGCACAGGTTTGTTTACCCGGTGCTTTGTGTTCTTTTCATGACAAACTTTTGTTTCGGAGATTTCGTTGAAAACCGAAACTGTAGGCTCTGGGGAGATGGTAATAGGCTCTAATCAGTTTTGATCAGCTAAAGAAAGCGGCGATGGCTACACAATTGTTCCACCAAAAGTAATTTTCAGCTGACCACCATGCGTCGACCATGCGACTTATCTGTCCGCGAAACCGAGCTTTTGTGCGTGTCCGCGTTTAAGAAACAGTCCCTGCTCCTGTCGTCTTCTCGTTCAACAACACAGGGGTGTAGCACGATTGTCATGGTACGATGTCCTAACGGAGATATGTCATGGTACGAGTAGTGTTTCTAGAACGAACCGCTGCCCCTAGCCTAGTGTTCGTTCATAAAACGAGCAAAAGAAAACTCTTAGCCTTTCCCTTCTGGTGAAGAAGGAAGATCAGCGGAGCTGTACAATGAAAAGTAATGGCCGGCCGCAAGTCGGCATGCCAGAACGGAAAGGCTGCCGCCATCTATGGGCGACGACGGCAACCAGATACGTGGCTTGCCGCCGTCGCTCATAGATGGCGGTAGGTGTCCAGAGTTCGGTGTCTTCATTCCTTTGTGGGGACACGATCCTGGAGAAACTAGCCCTTAACAGCTCCGCTGTAAAAAGAAACTAGAGACAGCGGCTCGTTCGACAAACGAGCCGTTGTCCCTAGCCCAGTGTGCGTTCAAAAAAGAAGAAAAGCGGGTCTCAATTAAGAGGCAAAAACAACGAAGCGAAACGCAATGACGCATAGAAGACATTTGCTGCAAAAAGAATGGACTGCTGACACGGGGGCATTTGACGCGGGGCTTTTGAGATTGGGGGATTTTATGTTCGGTCTTTTAAGAATAAAAACTTCAAAACATGGGCAAAAAAAAGGGTCTTATGGTGGGGGGCATTTGACGTGGGTTTTTTTGAGATTGGGCTGAAGTTTGAGATTGGTTGAAATTGAGCTGAAGTTCGTGCGCCGGCGACACATTACATCCGGCGCTGTCATGGTTCTGCGGCTCCATGCCATATTGAGAAGAAGAAGTAGACCGCAAGAAACAGCTGGAGAGTAGAAGAGAAGGAAGACAGGATGGCCAGCGAAACCTGATGTTCGGTCGAAGAAGGAGCTCCGCAAGGAGGTCTATGGCTATGGTCCACGACTTGTCCGTCTCTTGCTAAGCCCAAGCTGCTACGGCAACACTTTACTTCCCAAGCCCAGGATTCAAGGTGACAACGGTGAGCTGCACCTCTTCGCGGTTTGTCCACTCAACGAACTATCAGGGGCATTCTATGTGAGGGACTGACGGACGTCTCTTCGCCCGTCATTGAACTACATAGTCAAACCTACTTATTTTTGTATTTTTTGTTGTAATCATTTTCCTGACTTCGCCTTTGTTTGTATTTTTGTAAATGAGAACGAAGTCACTTCTCTGCCGCCTGACGTTCTCTTCATTTCACTTGCGACCCGTCTCGGGCGAACCGTGAGAGGTGCTTAGAAAACAGAGGAGGTCAGTAAAAACTAGA
Source organism: Ixodes ricinus (assembly GCA_037355805.1). NCBI lineage: Eukaryota > Metazoa > Arthropoda > Arachnida > Ixodida > Ixodidae > Ixodes > Ixodes ricinus. Next base: position 56,692 of record JAZHYW010026236.1, on the reverse strand, counting down.
CAGTGGAAAACGCGAGAATCTTAATTTCCCAGGAGTTTCATCATTTTGGGGTACGAAGTTGCGATGCCATTATTTATTTGTCTTTCATTTGAGTAGAAATTCTCCAGAAAACATTTAATATTGAATGAACCCCTGCTCTACCTCCTCTATAAACACCTCAATCGCTTTATCTGATTGCCCTTTTCGTGGCCTTTGTTATCCACTTCCTTTATATTTCGTCATATTATGCGCTAAATTGATGTAAATCTCGGGCAAGTATTCCCGTTTAATTACTATAGCGTCACTGTGCCTCGTCCCCATAGAGATGGTTTCCACGGGCTGCGGGGTCCGCGAAGGACATCTACTTTTTTCGTCCCTCTTGATTTTATATTTAACCTTTTACACTTTACCTGCAGCGAAAACAATTTTGGTGTTTAATCTAGATATTCATCTGGCCGAAACTTTATTATTGTTCCTACCTAAACGACACGATGAAATTGATACCAATGGGCTAATAAATACGAATAATCTAGCTGTACCAAGTAAATACCGGGTGTTCCAGTGAAGACTTTCAAAGATGCCTAAGAATAGACTGAGGAAACTTTCCAGGAATAAACTACCAGCCACGGCGGATGTCCGGCATTGCATAAAACATACTAATAAAAAAAGAAAAACGGAAATGTACGTAATTAACTTTATAATTAACGAAAATAAACATGTGGTTCCAATTAGAAACTTTCTGATGATCATCGAAACCACTAAATCCACTAATTTCAAAATATTAGGCAAACACGGCCTCTTCAAAAGCTAAACGAAAAAAAAAAGAACGATAAATTTAGCTTTGCTTTTTAGGTTTCGATTTTTTTTTCAGGCCCATCTTTGAGTTAGAGTCTTACCCCAACTTGGGGGTGAGGCGCGAAGCTACCGCGTCACCTACCACGCAGAATGCAACAAAGTATAGCGCGCATGTGTTGTGCGCTGTGCCACCAGGGTAGGACCGCTGACGCAGAGATGAGCTTTGATAGGAAACCAAAGCCTAGTGGCGCGCTCACATTGAGCATTTTTCGCGGGATGTCGAAAATGCTGCACCTGCCTAATATATATCTAAAACTCGTATAGATTGGTTTTCATCAAGCTCAGAAAGTTTCTAGATAAAACTCATATGTTTATTTTCAACAATAAGAAGGTAATTAGTACATCTTAGTTAGTTAATAGGCTCCTTTGTGCTTTTTTTTGCATTTTTATGTCTTCTGTAGCTGACTCTTTGTTCCGGGTAGAAGTTACTTTTTCTGTCAACCAGACTAGTTTTAGGGATGTTGGAAGGTCTCCGCCGAAACTCCCGTTACATCTTCATGAAATCTGCGAAAGTAACATTTCCTCTGAAAGTGAGATGATCACCCTCATTATTCCCGTGTTCTGGGAAAGTCATACGAGTACAAACTCACGCGACGTATAATGCTGATCAGTAATGTGACTTTACTGTAAGCTTTTCATTAATGAAAAAAGAGCGTGTCGGTCAGGTCAAGATTCAAGAAAGAATAAACAAGACGAAGGCGACAGAATCACATATTTCAACTCGCAACAGACATATAGGAATTCCATAGGCGAGCAACCGAGTAGATGCTGGAAAATCGAGAAAGTAACTAAAAGGGAATGAGGGAAGGTACGATAAGATACAACGGAAAATTAGGTTCACAGAGTCATCTCTGATTTGAGAAATTCAACTTTAGTCTTTCTTCCTCACAGTGAGGGATTGGAAATGTTTTTATTTGCGTTGTTTATGGTGAGCGACTCTAACCTCCCACCCCGTATCTGCTGTTATGCTCCCCAATATCCTTGTGTCTTCAAAAGGAGGCATGCAGTCTGTTCAGGAACGGGCTCGTATTAATATTGGATGATAGGGGTCAAGTGAGGCCTTGTAAACTCCATTATAGTATTTCAGGAGTAGGTGATTTGTCCACTTTCCAGTGTTACCTATGTATTGACTCCCGCAGCTCAAGGCAATGGAGTACATCTTCATTTATTTGCATTGCGTAATTTTTGTTGATGTTTGGCGGCGCAAGAACTCGACATCCGGTTATTACTAAATTTGCAAAGTCGCTGGAGGCGCATGTGGCAAGAAAACACGATGTTCGTGTAGAATCATGGTGCAATACATTTTACCAGATGAGCGGAAGTGTTCACGTAATTGATGACTGATAATCAGGCTTTGTTATTGGAGGCAGGGGCTGGCATTAAACCTCGAGAAGAAACCTCTCCAAGACGGAGTGAAGAAGGTCGGCGGGAAAGCCGGCCTGAACAAGCCTGCATTGCTGAGTTTCAAAGCTACCCTGTGAAAATGATGACAGGAATCTGCAAAAGTAATGAAGCCACTGACTTCATGATACATTGTATAACCGATTTCGAGTGAGCAATAAAACAAAAGGAAGGACAGGTTTAACTGAGCGTTGCTGGAAAACCCAGCAAAGACCACGAGGAACTAGCTTGAAGCCGCAGATCGAGGTACCGTAGCCCTTCATTCGAAGGTTCTCCCTTCATGAAACCTGACGAGCAAGTTGAAAAAGCGTCTTGATACTTTAAGTGGAGATTGAGTCAGGATGAATGATTAAGTAGTCATCAACGTGTCCGAAAACATGGCAGCCAGGTGAGGAGCTGTGTTTATGCATCTTGGTTTTGAAAGCGCACAAAAGACGAGGACAGAGTGCGCTTTCAAAACCAAGATGAATAACTACCAACTAGCCCAACTTTCCACCCTTTTGTGTTTATGCGTCATTATAACTCTGTCAACTATAGATGAAAAATCTCGCTGAGAACAGGTGCGAAACAAGAGCCGATGCAAACGCCTCTCCTTTATGCGATATATATTTTCTTCATATTCGACTAAAGTTGACTGGAGGTAGCAATATAATATTAATGATATTAGTACGTTTATGTTTTCATACAAAAAAATGTTGAAAATGTTATGTTACAAGATAAAAAAACGCTCTGGAAATCAGCTTGACGAGCACCAAGCCGCCTCAACCAGTGGTCGTGATGCAAGGACAAAAATAAATTATACACAACTAAAATATGACATGTGCCATACATCTTCGAAAACAAATTACGAACGAGAACTAAGGCTATTAAAGAGAAGTAGCATATTGTAGCGTGAGCTACACTGGCCGAGGTTGAGCAGTTTCGTTTGGCTCGCATAATGAGCCGTGCTCCGTGCTGCGCAAGCGCGAGGAGCAATGACGTCACACGGCGCACAGCTGGCTTGCCCGAGCCGCCGCCGCCGCGCATTCCGCCGCCACCGCGCGCGCCTCGCATGTCTGCACATTTCAGAGGAGTGACGTCATAGCCACGGCAGACGCACTGGCGCCACCACGTGCCCAGCTGTCCGCCTCCATTACGCAGTAGCTAAGTCTGATGCTGCACCGGAGCCGCTTGATAGCGCCTCTCATTTTGTGCTCATAAGCTCACGCTACTATATCCTGGCATAGCCGAGCTAAGCCGCCGCAATTTTTATGCAATTTACACAATGGCGGAAGAATATGCAGAAACTTAAAGGCTCACTGAAATAAACGTACAAGAAAACATCAACTCAACAGAATTTAGCGCTTTTCGCGGAAAATTTGGTTTGAAATAAAACATTTAAAAAATATTTACCGTAAGAGGCTCACCGATATATTGCTAAGTTCAATGCCCTGCCTACTGAGCTGGTTAACAGTAGTCGGCAAAGCATATTCCGTACTTTGGGGACCGTACTTTATTGTGAAAAAATGGTACTTTCCAAGGTAATTTAATTTAACTTAGCTTCCTTTTTAAGGTGATGTTGGGGTAAATTTGTTTCTATTTCATATATTTCACACAAACAATATTTATATAAATATTCAATCAAAAAGTTTTATCCCACCAAGATGACTAGAAATGATTATGAATTGTATGTTCTAGTGACACATTCCAGTGACAAGGCGAAGTAAGTAAACGAAACCTTCAACAGAAACGCCACAGGAATTTTTGAAAATCACCGGCTTCATGTTTGAGAACAACGTCAGAGACTGGAAAAATCAAGCCGGTTGTATCTAGTTAAAACTACATGTCTTCGGCGTCCATTTAAACAAATAGGGTGCGGCAAGGAAAATGAATGAAATCAAGGGATGCGTCAAATCAATTCGAGTGAGTTAGTCACTCTGTATTGTTGGGGAGCTGGATGCGTGAAAGAGCCCTTTTCAAGAATGACCTAGAGGCGTTTGACAACAGCCCTTTTCCGACACAATACTTCTGAGATGGACACCATATTGATGTGTTTTTGCCTTAGAGAGCTCGGAAAGGTACATCCTCGCGGGACTACAGATAACTCTCTTGAGAGACGTGAGGTTCAACGACGAAGAAAAGGACTTCACCATTGACCTAAAGAACCCCAACGGATGTGATTTAATTTTGTTCTTCAAATTTCTTTGAGAGGGAAACATTTTTCTTATTCCCAAGAATGCCCTTCTCTAAAACAGCAATAAACACCCGTCTTATCGGCCTCTAACAACGTTAGGTGTCCTTGGCGAATTTCTTCAAAAGTGGCTCGCACCGGGAACTTGGGGGTGGGTGGAACTAGACAGCGAGTGTGGCAGAGCCAAGGAAAAATTACCTTTGAGGTTCTGGTATGTCGACGGCGACTCGATGCAAGGAGGCAAGTAATTTAACCTTTTTCATAGGAAGATCAGAGGCGAACTTGGGAGCTTTGGCGAAAAAATTCATCCTGTCAGCCGAGAGTAACTGTACATGTTTTCTCCTGTAGAAAAAAAAATTATTTTTGCGCATTGGTTATACGCGGCGTGAAGTATTTCTTACGAGATTAGGTTGTCTGAGGAAAAGGCGAGGCTTTTGGTGTTTGGAACGTATACGTCTTGATACAATAACACATATCTAATCTAGAGTGCACCTACATATATCTTAATTACCCGCATAAGGGTGGAAATTAGTAACGCTCCTCGAGGAGCCGGACTTTTTTACTACGGTTCTCGAGGTGAAAATGGGTATAGTTGCAAAGTAGCACCGGCGGTTCAAATTTCGTCTTGTTGAGGTTATGGCAGGAGGCGTTGTCCCCAAGATGGCTTCTTCCCACGAGGTATCCACGAGGTGGGCCACGGCGTCGAAGAGGAAGCGGTGCGAAGGATGCGAACTGAAACCTGCTCAAAAAGCTTCGTCATGCAATCGGGAAGGACCTTTCTCAAAAGCCGTAGTTCAAGAAAAATTTATTTCGTCGAGATCTGCATGATGCGTTAGCTTGATGCCAAGTTGTGTCTTTAGAATCAAAGGACCAAGGCCACTCTGGGTTTAGAGATATTCTTGCGGAGGTTAAGACCTAGGGAACGGAGTCTGAGACGAAGCATATTCCTTATTGTGACAAAGTAAGTAGCTTCGAAAAATGCGGCTAGATCAAAAATCAGGGACTTGGTGTTAGGTTTTAGGCGAATCATGGTTAAAAAAACAAGATAGGTGTTAATGGACGAAGGGCATGTTGGTGCCTGGTTAAAATTTAAAAAAAATGGACAAATAAGAGTAAGACGACACAACCACATCTTTCAACTAGCAATAGACGTATAGGAATTCCAAAAGCGAGCAACCGATTAAAGGCGGAAAATCGAGGAAAGAGAATATAACACAAACAGGACGGAGGGGAAAATAAGGTAATATAAAATGCAAATTCAGGTTGACTTAGTAATTTCTGATTTGAAAAATTCTACGTCCGGCTTTGTCAGAAACAGTGAGAGAAAAAAAAGCGTTGTTTTTTGCGCTGTTCATAGTGAATTAATATTTGATCTCCCGGCTCTATCTGCTGCCCCCCCCCCCCCTCGCCACACCCAACCGAAAAAGAAATGATTGTCTCTTCAAAACGATACCTGCAGTCTGCGCAGGAGCGGGCGCGAATGGCTATAGGATGACAGGAATCAGGTGAGGCCTTAGAAACTTCATTGTAATGTTGTCGTAGCTGGTGATTTGTCCACCTTCCAGTCTGACCCATGTATTGGCTCCCGCTGTTTTAGGTAATGGAGTACATAATTTTTTATGCGAAAGCATGAACTGTCCCATGGAGAGAAGCCGGCATTGTATGCAGCCATTGTCTGTAGCGGCGAAAACGGCACCTGAATTTCCATTGGCCAAAAATACAGCAACGCAGATGCCTCGTTGCGGAAGCCGTAGAGCCGGTGGGGTGGCGCGCCTGTGCAGTGGGAAGCGCGATGTTACCGCCGAATCGCCGTGTGAAAAAGGAGGACGTGGCGCGCTGCTTGTAGAAATGCGCTTCGTGTAGAAATTCTTTCGCATGCCCACGCGTAAGCAGTCTTAAGCGTCTTCGTTTAATATTTTCTTTGCATGGCATGAACATGTTTTCACGTTTGACGGTGCAGGATCTTGGAATACGGTTATTGTTAATTTCTTAACAAAGTTCCTAAAAAAGCATACGGCAAAAAAACAAAAAACACGGGAAGTTTGTGTTGAATTGTGAAACAATAGATGTTAACCACTCAGCGGATTTGTGCAGGTAAGTGATGACAGCGAATTAGGCTTTCCTTTTGGATGCAAAAAGCTGACATTCAAGTCCCAGAAAAAAAACTGTCCAAGACAGAGTAAAGAAGGTCAGCGGGTAAGCCGGCCCGAGCTACTGACTGGTCATTAAGTGAGAACCGATTATCGCCTGTCAAGAAAACGATCACTCCTTTTTTAGTGACTTACTTACCTCACACATCTTTGCAAGGCAGCGAACCATCACCCTTAATAGGCTTTATCATCCCCTAATCATGTAGGTCACAGCCCACGCGGCAACAAAACAACATCAATGACAAACATCTCGTTCCTTTGTCGCTTCATTGGTCATTTGGAAGACGAAAAGTCTCACTGAAACGACCATATAAAAGAAACCTCGGCACAGGCGAGATGTACAGTATGGAGGCGGCGAAATCGGAAGAAAGGACGCTTTGGGCTTATGCAGAAAACTATCCCTTTACGAGCAAACCGTGTCGGGCGTGCAGAGGCCGAAGCTCGGGTAGCGCTCGAAATGACTCCGGAAATGATAGCTCCATTTGGGAGGGAAGGGGCGGAATCTCTCGCCCGCCCACGCCATTGAATCCTTGTCCGTGTTTACGCTCCCCCCAATAAATGTTCGTGTCGCCCCGAGAGCAATCGCTGCGGCGAAATATATTTTTCTCCTCAACAAGTTTGGCGACTGTGCCTTACTTAGCCAGATAGGTTCTGGACGTCGCTGCCGCTCCTCTGGGACGACTCGAATTCCTTCGGCGTTTTATACGAAGTTGTAAAATATCGACGCAAATTCACATTAAAAACGTGCGAGTAAAAAAAATATTTTTTGTGCTCAAATGCGTTTATTTAGCTCCTTTGACCAGAAGTGTTTCTTGGCGAATTTGAGAGAAGCTCGCTCGAAAATCTGCTGAAGCATTAAACCTTGAATTTTTCTAATAGACTCGCTTCTGGCTAAAACGAATTGATTCTTTGTCACAACCTTCATCTGAAGCCAGCTTTACGTCCCATTTGCGCGACGAAAAAAGTAAGTAACAATACGCAGCCCAATGCACATCCAAGGCTTACAGGGGCGCTAAACTGAACGATCTTTGGCGAACAATTTTGGCAAGCCTCCTTGCGTCCTATGAGAACCCACGTAAACCGCCTTGAGAGAAGTGCTTTTTTAAAACATGAAAGTATTTTTAACAAAGCTACCTAACCCAAAATTTTATCCGTCTGCCCGTCCGGGCATTTCCCACTAAATTTAAGAGGAAATTGTGTCACATGACCTAAGCACTAACACAGTTTCTCCACTAAATTTAGGGGAAACTGGATGTCACATGACTCTACACCAATTTAGTTTCCCCGCTAAGTATGGCGAGGTAATAATGCCATTTGAGTTGCTCACGATATCTATAGAAAAATCATTTTCGCCGCTAATCTTTTTGTGCCGATACGAACTAGGGATAGACGTGAGAAAGGAAATGATTGCTGATTTAAAGAAAATTAGGGGAGAAATACACAAAACGCACTCAACCAAGGATGTATGATACTATGTTTAATATTCTGAACTTATAGCCTTCGACGCTGTGAATGTTCTTCATCATTCGTTGCCATTCTAATGTTCTTTTATTATTGTTTGCTTCCCTCTTAAAAAAATAACACTGCCTTTAAAATAATGACGACACTGATCTTAAACATCTTATATAAGATTAAGTGCAAAAAGTATATTGTGCAACGACAGGGATTTATTCAGTTATGCATTCTTTGCAAGCAAGCAAATAGTTGTGTGTATGTTTATACAGCCGGAAGTTAGTCTGCGTCAGTGGGTGTCTGGTGTCTCAGACGTAGATAAGCAATTTAGCCAGTGCGGTACAACCGCTAGCCTGGGGTCTTTTACGTGCACCACGCAGTAGTGATACATGACCGCACGCCGGTACGATGCTCATCCAGATCGAAACGGGCAGGGGTTGCGATTGAACCCAGGATCCCTGTGTTATACAGCGCGAGCTTTCGCTCCACGTGCTGCTCCAGCTGGTGTGCGCTAGAGTTTCAGCGTATAGGGTATTCATTGCCCGCCATATTTGAGGTCACTGTTTAGAGCGCAGCTCAGAACGAGCTCACATAATAGGCTGCCAAGACCGTCAATCTTGATGGTGCAGATGCACGTTGCAAAGAACTGTGGAAGCTAGCCATCAGCACGTGCTCCAGCAGTAGCCACACAGATATGGCCGCCAGTGAATACACCTCTGCAGGCTCTCACGTGCATCAGAGTTGCGCGTCTGTTTTCCACGTGCCGCCGTGCCGCTATTCGCCAAGATCCGATCACGTGAGGAGCCGGATCAAGTGTCGTGCAGGAAAGGAGACGTTGCACGCTCCCCGGCCAACACCACCTAGATCCCCGGCGTACGTTCCCCTGCTTCTGAGCGCGCCGCGCGCCCTCGACTGCGCGGCGCCACTATTTGCCGAATTCAGTCACGTGACGAGCGGTATCAACATGCCGTGCAGAAAAGACGGCGCTACGGGGATGAACGCGCAACTGTGGCTCCCGTTGGGAGCCTATACACCTTTTTTGTTTAGCCTCGCACCCAGCCACGTTTTCTACATATCCGGTATGCGTTCCGAAAAAAGCAAGAGATTACAGCCCTGAATAAGTAAAAAAGTATAGAAGGGTCATAACAAGAACGACTGACGGTTGCAATTAAAATGTTAACACGTTTTACTGTCGAGGCGAGAAGAAGGCGATGTTTTCACGCATACCGGAAGTTCCAAAATTAAAGATGGCGGTGCCCACGTAGAAAAGGTGTATACAGGGACTCTAGTGTGCGCCTAGCCCACTCGGCCACCGATCTCCCTGCATTTTTTGAGGAAACAATTCAAATGCACGTGAACAATATAAGTATGAATTCATCAATTCAAGCCAGGATATCAGCAAACAGTTAATATCTAAAGGAAATACGTACTTTTATTAACAATCTAATAAGCGATGTCCGTGCAGTAGTCCAAGTGGAAAACACATTTAAGAAAAAAAAGTTGAAGTAGAGGCGAGCTGGTGTAAGGCATACATGATGATTGAAACCTGAGACTGTGGTTTAGAAAACGGAAACTCGTGGAGGAGGGAGAAAAAGGGACAAAGACGTTGTCTGTCTCATTTTCTCCCTCCTCCTACAGGTTTCCGTCTATCCAACCACAGTCCCAGTTTTCAAATCATCATGTATATTATTTAAGATTGGCGCGGTCACTTTAAAGGGTTACTACGTTCAAAAGTAAATGACTCATATCAATTTACGGTAACTAAACACAAGCACTGCCGAAATATTGCACTACTGTCAAACCGCGATCCACTCCAAAACAATATTAAAAATTAACTCAAACACCAACCAAGCTATCGCCCCTGAAGAAGAGGCCAAATCGGCCTGGAAACGCAGGGTCTCTATAGAATAGCTTGGTTGATGTTCGAATTAATTAAGTATTCCCAACCACACAGATCTCTGCAAAATGTTTCCTTTTAAAAATTAAAAATGCTACCACCAGCTTCTCATCTGGCATTCCGGTGGTGGTGGTGATGTTGTTTTAATAAATAGTCCGAAAGAAGAGGTGGGATGGAGGGTGATAGGTTTGTCTCCCAGGAGAGGGGACAGCTGCATCATCCTGCTGGGAAGTGGGTGGAAGAGGGGCAGGGGGTGAGAAAGGGAGGGATTAAGTATACATCATAGTTGGGATGTGATTCTTGATGACGACAAACAGTCGAGGACCGCTCGAAGAACACTTGTTCGCACTGCACCTGATCCCGTTGGGAACAAAACCTTTGTCGCATTCGCAGAAGGTATGGCCACTGGCATTCCGCGGGTTGACTCTTGTCAAGCAAACTTGTGCACTGACGTTATCTTCGCATTCCACGATTTTTCTTGTTTGTACTGTCACATCTTTCGCCGTGTTTCTTTTACTTCGTGTTCAGCCGTCCACGCGGAAGATTTTTCCTTCTTATCTTTAGCGGCCGTAGTTTTTAAGTGCTCTTCGGCGATCGCGCACGAAGATTATTGGCTCCTTGCTCGCTCAAGCAGGTCGTGGTGTCGAAGGTGGCATTCACTGGCGGTCATGGTTTAGTCCGTTCCTGCTCAGCGCGAGATTACAACTAGCTTCCACAACGGTTCTGCAATCTACATTGCATACCTTTGATATAGTAGTTCTTCTCAAAAGAAAAGTGAGGGCCCGTTCTGAGCCTTCGTTCAATGTGGGTAACTCGCATTTCTGTCGGCAAAATTTATGAATGTGTAACAATATTTGCTACAGATCTTTGATATCCACAAAGCAGATCAGTAAAACAGCAGTAGCATCTCACCTGACTGATCGGAACTGTTCTTGCGACTCGCCAAGTCGCACGTTTTACGGTACCCTCTACAAAAATGTATTATTGTCGGCTATAGAAAATGATCTGTACGGTCGGCTTTAGCTACTTTACCCAATTAAATCAAGATTTTTTATTGCTGTCTTTAGCCCTTTTTACGGTCGCCTTTATAGTTCTCTTTCGCTATATTTATGGTCTTATCATTATCCAGCCATAGCACTTTTTAGCTTTTCTAATGGCTGGCTAAAGACTTTTATATGGCTTGCCCTAGAGCTTTCTCTAGTCGACATACTATAAATGACTATAGTTTTTCATTTGGTTGCTTTAGCCATCGATAGCTTCTTGCATGTTCCGCTAAATAATGTTCTGTGTGTCATCTTATGGCTCTCTTTAGACCGCATGCTATAGCTGCTTATGGCTTTCTTTCGTGGTTTCTGTAGTCATCTATAGCTTCTTGTAGCGTATGCTATTAAAGTATCTATGGTTTACCCTAAGGGTCTTTCTAGCCAGCGTGCTACAGCCGCCTAGAAACTTTCCTATTGTTTCTTTAGCCGCATATTACTTTTTGTATGATTCGCTATAGCTTATCGTATACCTCGTCCTATGGTTCTCTTTACCCGTTTTTGAATAGTCGCCTTTAGAGTTTTCTGTGGATTCCTTAGCCGCCTTTTGCCCCCTGTATGGTCTTCTGTAGCTTACCACATTGCTCATTCCATAGTTCTATATACCTGTCGTTCTATAGTTGCCTATACCTTTTCCTACGGTCTCATTTGCCACCTATTGCCCTCTGTATTCTCTACTGAAGAATTTTCTACAGCTCGTCCATGGTTGTTTTTACACATCGTGCTATAGCTGCCAATATCTTTTCATATGGGTTGTTTAGTCGTCTGTTGCGGTCAGTGCGATATGCTATTGGTTATTCTTTAGCTCGTTTTATGTGTCTCTTTATCGTCGGACGATAGCTGCCTATAGCTTTTTCCATTTACTGCAATCATGTGAAATGTGAAACAAACCATTTGCTGTCACCGTACGAATTGTTAAATAAAAGCGCCGACCTTGTATCCGGATATAACAATGTTGGACGTACCAACCCCATTTAGGACGCTTTAAACTTCTTAAACTTGTTTAAAACCACAAGGAAACCATTAAAAAATGTACTTGCCATCGTGATTGCAAAAAAGGCCGGTAAACAGACACAATGGATTGTTTTCAAATCTTCCTGAAGTTTCTTAGGCACAACCTTTTCATTAGAAATGTAGAAACAGGCAAGCAATCTGTGATATGTGAAGAGGCACAATTAAGCTGGTATACAAGTGAGAATATTGCTAAGCAAACCAGAACTGTGGTGATTTTTTGGCAGTGTCTATCCTCCCGGCAGAATTATTTCCCCGAAATTCTACATGCAGTCGCGAGATATTGAAGAGGTACAATAACGTCATCGAACGACATTTCATCGACACGCGATGTTTCATATACAGCTGAAATCAACTTCCAGTATTAAATTCTCTTTTTTGTTTTCTTGTGCTGAGCCACCTAGACTATCGCCCGGAAGTGGCGTGAAAGGGTGGGCTGGATCAGTGAGCACGTGCCTCAGGGATACACGTGTGACGAAATGTCCCTACAGCGTGCATTTCGTGTAACGAGTTACGATGAAAAGGTAGTGTCGAGAAAGCGGTCTATAAAACCTGTATCCATGAAAAGGTTTCTATAAAACGTGTTCTCACAAAACGCCGGGAGAATAAGAAGTCAGTACTCTACCTGCAGTTGTCACATGATTTTAGACAGATAATCGCAGGCGACGGCCGGTAGAATTTCGGGGAAAATATTCTTCTTGCTGCTAACTGATAGACACTGCCAAGATATAAAGGTAATCCGGAAGGGTATGGCTTGAAGAGCGGTCACCTGTTGCTAAGGGTGGGTTACAGGGCACTTACAATGAAAATACCAGACTTGAAAGATGTAATCCGAGATATATTTCGAACCGGGCACTGAAAAAAAAAAAAAACAAAACACACACACACACACAAACAAAAACAAATAAAAAACGAGGAGAAAAGGGTTCGTGAAGATTCATCACAATGTGGCACAAGCTGTCTTTTGCCGAACAGAACACAAAAAACATCACATTAATTTCTTGGGCTTCTTTGAAGAAATCGCTTTTTGTGGATGTACGCTTAGGACTTTTAAGCACTGATAGCCCTAGTACATTTCAAATACGTTGTCGTGGACGAAATCCACGGCAGCCCCGCAGGCCTCAGTACACAAGAAACTAGGTCAGGAAGCGGGCATTCCGGGATTGTAAACCGCAACTACGTCATCCATGAAACCTTTACCACGTGGTCACGCTCCTGCCGTTAGGCGCGCACGGAGAGCGGAGTCAAGTGATAAAAAGCCTCCGGTTGATTGGTCCGGCGAGCACACGGTCTACCACACTGCAGCTTAGGGAGAGACAGAAAAGAAGATAAGAGTAGTAAAGCAGCAACTCATTCAAGGCCAACACGGAGGTGTGCCCACAAAGGCTTATATTCAGAGGCACCCCAACAATGAAAAAAACGTGATGATTTGTCATTTATATCTTCTTCAAATTCCGACCCAAAGTTGATAGTGCAGAGGATGCTATCCGTGATTTTCACCTTTAGGCGGGTTCCGTGCTTTGCCTTATCTCTAGCTACTGTCAATGCCGAATGAACATTACAGCTCCATGGAGGCTATAACTGTCCAGCCCAATTCTCACAGGGGCGCCTACACTTTAGTTGTTAGGAGTCACCTCGGACCCCAACCAGATAGGTCCCCATACCCACACGCAGGGTACACCTGGTTTTGTACGTGCTTGGTGAGTGACGTCACTACGAACCCCGAGCCATGTGGGTTCGCCAACCCACGCCTGGCTCTGCGTGGTTTGCCCCGTGTCCGGGGAAAATGGGATCCTGGTGGTTGAGCTGAGCCCAGGGTATATTTGGACCTTTCGGGGCCCCCTACCGAGGCAATATACCACTTCGGCCCCTGCTTCTTGTAGACGGGTGTCCTGGCTTGGCCCGACCAGGAGGATTCAGTCAGTCGCCTTTCTCCACCTCTCCTGTCTTCTTCCTCTCCTCTTCCTTCTTATTTCACTTTTTTGGTGGCAAGGGCTACCTTGGGTGGTGACAGATACCCTCGTCCAGATCCAAACTTGGTTATAGATTCCCGGCAGCACTGCTGGCGTAGCTGTGTCAGTCAAGCCACTCTTCTTATGACACATTACCCATCCCCTTGTTGGTTCTTGGTGCTGGGCGGCGCACCGCGGATTCCCAACACCCTTGCCTTTTTATGGCTTCCCACGCTTCTGAACCCTACGGGGTTTAGAAGCCCGTGGCGGCCTATAAACTCGCCACGGGACCCTCGGACAAATACGTCCCGGCGCAACTTTTGTCCGTGGCGTTCCAGGCGAGCGCCGCGCGCTGGTGGCGCATTGCGGTCCCGTTTCTCACCTGGGAAGGCTTTCGGCGGAAGTTTCAGGTTGAATTTCTTCGACCTGGGTAAGAGTCTTGAGTACAGCGAGAGCTCGAGCGCCGGACCCAGCACCCGGACGAGACACTCGTCGAATATGTACGGGTGATGCAGGAACTCCATGACCGAGCCTGCCCAACGACGTCGGAGTCGGACAGGGTCGCTCAGACGCTGCAACAGAGCCACCCAACATTCCGGCCCTACCTTCATGGCCACACCTATTCCACCCTGGAGCACTTGGCCCGCGATTCTCACGGCATACAAGAGGCGTTCCAGGCCGAGCTCCAGTATCGGCCAGAATTGCATTTTGCCGTTTAAAGAGCCGTCAATTCTGCCTTGAGGTGGCCCAAAGAAAAATGCGTAACATGGTGACTTCTACAAAATAGTTTGTTTCCTTTTGGTCTTGAAAGTTTAATTAAAATAATTTTGTTCTAAAGAGGAAAAAAACATTTTGAAGTTGAGCTTTCGCGCCACAACCTGGCGTCATTCCTTGCGCTTCTTCTCTGCACAGCACGCCACCGTCGAGCCCGGCAAAGCGTGCGACGGTGTCACGGTGTGCGCACGCAGGTAGACAGCAGGACCTCGAGTTGTCAGGTACATCTGGGTGGGAAGAGGCTTTTTTCTGCTCTTGTTGATTTATGGCTTTTCCTATTCCAACCGTTTTGCGTGGCTGTGTCCTCCTGTGGTCTTCCACTGTCTTGATATCAGCAAATGCTTAGCGCTGCCAAATAAGAGCATCCAATAGTAAGCTAGCTGTTTCTTACGTAGACATCGCAATCACTCTCTCTTCTCGACGTCAGGAAGGATGTAGACAGCAACACAAAAGCCCCGTGAACGGGCAGTCTCAAACGACGAATCGATGTGGTGTTAACGAATGCGCGCAGTTGGAGGCTCACGCCTCGTTTGTGTTTAAATCGGCTTAAAAACGGCAAATTCTTGCGTCGCTGAATAGTTCCGCTTTTCACCGCACTAAGCGTGACAGCTAGATTTCGCGGCGATATTATCGCGTTTCCCTTTTAGGAGAAGTCCACGTCAGCTGATGCCGCCCGTATTAGGCATCGCGTTTCGAGCCGCCCTCGGGTACAAAGGGCGGAACGGGCCTGCTATTGCTACGCGCTGGCGGCACCTCCGATTATTACACGATACCCGCCGTTTCTTCCCTTGCAGCCAGAAAGACGGACAAGGGGAAGCGGCAGAAAACTCCGTTCTTTCTTTGGACCTAATCGTGTCAGCTATCGTCGCAGCTGGCGTGCTGTGCGGCGAAGAGGCGTTAAGAAGCGACGCCGGGTTGTGGTGCGAGAGTTCAAATTGAAAAATTGTTTTCTCGCTTTTAACAAAAATTACTTCGCTTAAACTTTCAGAATCAAAAGATTATCGATTATTCTTCCAAACCCACCGTATTTTGTATCTTTACTTAGAACACCTCAGGGTGAAATAAACGGCTGTTTATGCGTCAAAATGCACTTTTGTGCAACTTCAGGATTTTTGTTTACTGCGAGATACTGTATTGAGCGGTTTTAAACATTTTTTATAGATTGTATACCTGCAGGGCAGCCGTTAAAACGTTCTATTAAGTAGTGGGAACAATTATCTATTTTTTGATAAAATAACAAAAATGTTAAAATTTTCAGATTTGTTTAAATATTTAAATTAAACAAAACTTTACAAGCCCAACCACATTGTAAGTCGAAAGCCGTTCAAATTAAAAAAAAATATATTGTTGGGTGTTTCACTCAAAAGTTGATTTTTCATCAATTATTGAGTGATGTCTAGTTTCACGCTGTTTTTAAAAGTCAAAACCGCGCTGACGTCATCGAAACATTGTTTTCGCCAAAACTATTTCAGGGCATGGCTACGGACATTGAGGCAAAAGACCAGGGATTTTTTTAAGAAATCGGAAGGGGTCGAACGCGACGTCTGGGATGTTTGACATGGAATAACCCTATTGTGCCCTGCAGTTGTTTATTTTTGCATGGTAATGCGTTGCAGTATAAGTAGATTATCTCAATCTTACATGAAATATCTCATGCCTCCTAGGTCATTGAAAGCTTTATTTGAACAGAAAAAGCGTTCTTTGGAAGAGTGGTACAGTGAGATTTTTTTTTAAGTTTTAGTAGGGGTGAGGGTTATCGACCGTTGTTCTGAGGCTTCTGTAAGAGCCTCAAAATGTAACTAGTAAAACATTATGAGCAAATATATAAGATAGTCCGAAAATTCACTCGTGTCATAGCGCGGATTTTGAAATATAGGATGCAGATCTGCAATTCATGTAACCACCTCCCCCCCCCAAGAAAAAAAAAAGAAATGGCAAGCATAAAATACATGCAATAGCGATTTTTGTTTCTTAATTATACCTTCATGTCAAGCAAAATAAAAAAAAAGAATTGGTGGTAACGAAAAAAATATTCTATTGACTTTTGTTTTAATATCAAACGGATAATTCAATAATCAAACCTGAGATAGACCACTCTGCTTCAACAACACTAAGCGCGTGTGTATACGCAAATAAGTAATTGTACAGTCCAAATAAATGCAAAGGTCCGGTAGTTCTAAAAGCGTGCCGATGGGGCCCCATGGTAATATGTGCTTATTGCGTAACATTTAAGCATTCGTAAAGATCAATACATCCAGATAGAGATAAATAAATACAAACTGTAACTAGCGCAATCATATAATTTGCATGAATAATGCCGGTGTTTTCTTTCAGGCTTTACAAAAAGCCTAAAATAATAAAAAATGTAATTTCAATAAAACATTTGGCAAACTCCGAGCTGATGAGCTTGGAAAGTAAAAACAATAACTGTTGGCTTAAGAAATAAATTCCAATAATTATGTGCCATTTGTCACTCGTCCTTGCCAGGATAAAGAATTCCTTCATGCTCATCTCCAGAATACGGCGATTTTAGCACGGATGCATGAAACAATTTATGAACAGCAAGCTGGAAAATAGTTTAATATTTGCGTCGTTGTTGTTTTTCTATTAAAGCGTTGACGCGTGCATTCAAGACGAATGGTGTAGAGCTCGAGCTTTAACTTGAGTTAAAGTAACAGACGATATGCGAAATGTACAGCGCCGTTCATCAGTGTGCCGAGTACTACATCCTCCATATTTGCGCCAAGGAGCAAGGTGCTGTTGCAAGGAGGTGACCACGGCGGTAACTATCGCGAAAGCTTTGCTTTGTTTTCCACTCAAGATCCACGTACGGTCTCACGTGCTAATTTACAACCACGAAAAAGACAAGGAAAAAACAAGACCCTTCAAACCCATATTTAGTGCGATTTCTTTTCAAAGCTAATGACAGAAAGAGTTTAAATAATACTGAGCAAACCTTAAATATGATGGCCGCGATCTTGAAATAAAGTTTGAAGCATATTAATAACAAAAAAAATATTTCTTTGATACTTTGTGCGCCAGTTGTTTCGTTGGTGTGGCGCAGGTGTTAGGTTGTGTCGCCAAACGCGTTTTTTGAGTTTTTTTTTTACCGGATTATTTTTCTTGTTTTATTCCCGTGTCGTGCACTGGCTTCTGGACTTTGACTTAGGAGTTTAATCAGTTCAATTGTGAGTACACCCAATTTGCAAGAGCTTTTCGGTAAGAAAACGAGCGCGCTTAGGGTCGTTTTTCCCGCCTCAAAACCTAATATTTATTGTTTACAACGAGTTTTAGGCTTGTCTGCTTTCGTCTACCAGTCAGTATTGTCGCTCCCTACAAATTAAGATAATGTACTTGTCTATCAGAATTCATTTCGACTTCGCGCAGGTGTTCCGTGTACGTACTTGTATCATGTGTGTAAAAAAAAAAGGTCTGCTGTGTTTAAATTTATTCTTATTGTTACCGTTTCTCTTTGCCTGTTAGCGTTGTATGGACAAATTTATATTGCACCCTGTAACTTTTGATGCGATGAAGGTATCTAAAACTGAATCTTGAAACGTCGATGCAAAATTATGGAATGCTGTCGCCAGAGTTATGACATCAGAGAGATTTCGTCAGTGTTGCGTTTTTATGCTGCATGCTTCTCGCCATGACACATAAGGGAAGCTGCAAGCGCGAGCTCCTTGCTTTTTAGTACGCTTCTGGTGATAACTTCACATTGCTTTTATTTAAGTTCAAGTTTATTTGTTTCCCTTCGTACAAGAAGAGAGGGAAGAGGGGAAAAAATCAGAACAGAAACTGCTTGACAAAGCCCCCCCCCTCCCCTACAGCAACAGTGATAGCAGCACTTTATATAACAAAAGAAAAAAGATGGTTTATGCATACAGTCAACTCGCCATACCTAATGCAACGAAACCAGTAGTGAGCGTATAGCTTTCCGTGAGACACGTTCAATGCAGATTCCCAATGACACAAAATAATTTAACACTCTTGGCAGCTGATACTTGATCATCTTATCTCCGTAGTTGGTTCTGGAGCGCGGGACTGTCCAGACATCGGCATGACGAATGGAATACAAGGGACGTTTTAAGTGAAGCGAGGCAAGTGAAATAAAACTACTGTCTGGGTTACTTAAAGCTGTTTTGTATGTTATGGCAAGTTTGTAGTCGTAAAATTTTGTTATTTCAATAATTCCAAATTTTTTAAATAGCGGCGCTGTATGGCTGTCATACTTTCCATTGCCCAGAATACGAATTGCTCTTTTTTGCAATATGTAGAGTCTATTAATATTTGTAATTGTGGTGTTTCCCCATACCAAAAAGCAGTAATTGAAACAAGCATAAAACAAAGAGTTATAGACAAGTCGTAGTATAAAGGGAGGTAATGTTCTTCTATACTTATAAATTATACCTACCACTTTAGATAGCTTTTTAACAATCATTTCTACTTCATCATCCCATCGCATATGTTCATTAAACATTACGCCAAGAACCTTGACCTTCTGTACAATTTCTATACGGCATGACCCTAAAAAGAGAGCCTGATTATCGCAGAGCTCTACTCCCTTCGACCTGAAAACTATAGCCTTTGTTTTATTACTGTTTATTACTAATGAATTCAAACTCGTCCACACATTAAGTTGCTCCAAAAACCGATTACCCGTTTCTATGATTTCAGAAATGTTTGTCCCTGAAAACAATATGGTGGTGTCATCTGCATAAATAATCATAGTTTCATTGCAGTCAATGTTAGTAATGTCATTTATATATAAGTTAAAAAGAAGCGGTCCTAAAATACTTCCTTGCGGAACACCCGCATTCAATTTTCTAGACTCGGAGTTGTGTCCTCCTATTACGACACTTTGAAAACGGAACTGCAGGTAGCTCTCAAATATGTTTTGGGCTATTCCCCTGATACCATATTGCTGTAGTTTTAGTAATAAGGTTTTGTGATTGAGACGATCGAAGGCCTTCGAGAAGTCTATAAATATTCCTAGTGTAAGGAGCTTATTTTCGATATTGTTTAGAATTATTTCTTTTTGGTTCAGCAAGGCTAACTCAGTCGAACACCCTTTTCGAAAACCATACTGATGGGGAGTAAGAATGCGTTGCTTTTCGCAGAAACTGTACAGTCTTTTGTGGATTATTTTTTCTAATCCTTTTGAAAATATTGGCAAAATAGAAACCGGCCTATAGTTGCCGAGGTCATTTTTATCTCCCGCTTTATAAATTACTGAAACCTTAGCCTCTTGCATTTTGCGTGGAAAAACTCCAGTTTGAAGGGACACGTTAAAGATACGAGTTAGAATAGATGCAATAGATTCTATTACATATTTAACTGGCTTTATTTGAATGTCGTGTATATCACAACTTCTACTGTTTTTTAAGCATTTGAAAATAGAAATAACTTCTACCTCGTCGGTTGGGGAAAGAAATATAGTCTCAGAAACACCCTCCACGTACCTTAAGGCTTCCGCTGTGTCGAACACATGACTTCTGCACTAAATCAACAAAATAGTCATTGAACGCATTTGCAAGAGCTTTACCGCTTTTAATTTCACCTCCAATTTTGAGTTCAGCGATTTGTTCAAACACATGGCCTTCATGTAGTACAGAGTTTAACTTCTTCCACATAACATCCGTTCTGTTCTCATTTTGAAACAGCGAGTCATAGTATGTTCGTTTGGCCCGTCGTAGTGCACCTGTTATCTTATTTCTTTGTTGTTTAAAACTTAATAAAACAGATATATCTTTAGTACGTATAAACCTCTTATAGAGCGCATCTTTTTTATTCATCATTTTTAGTATATCGGTTGTAACCCATGGTTACAACCGATATACTGAGAAGCCTGTGGCACGAGTGCCAAACATTTGTAATCGCAATCCGTATACCCAGTCACACTTACAGACGCCTGCTGCATTTTTGAAAAAATTGGGTTGTGTGTATGTTTATACAGCCTAGAACTTGGTCTGCCTCCAAGGGCGACGAGTCTCCCAGCTGTAGATGAGCAATTTAGCCAGTGCAGTACAAACCGCTAGCCTGGGGTCTTTAACGTGCACCACGCAGTAGCGATACACGACCGCACGCCGGTACGATGCTCATCCAGATCGAAACGGGCAGGGGCGGGAATATGCATTTTTGAAGTGAAAGGTATTCGTGCATAGCTCGATCCGATCTGAATTCTGAGAATAAAGGCCGGTTCACACATACAGCGGAGCGTTAAGTTAGCGCTACGTGAGCGCTCGAAGGAGCGCTCATGTGGCGCTTCCCAGCGCGTGATGTAGCGCTCTGTTAGTGCTTCAGAAGCGCTTTGTTAGCGCTCTGTTAGCGCTTTAGAAGCGCCTTTTAGCGCTCTCACGCTCCTTGTGCCGTGCTTGCTGCTGCGGAATAGCGCGTGCACGGCGATTCCTCTGTTGTTGTTTTCCTTTGGCATTGAAAGAAGAGGAAGTAAAAGAGCCGCTCTCCAAGCAAAGGGTAGGGCCGGCGATCCAGAGTCATAGACTCTGAGCGACTAATTGATTGGTTACGACCTCGTCGCTTTCTATTCGATATGAGTGACCCTGCACTGTTAGCAAGTCCCGTGTATTTAGTGAATATTTGGGGTGAAAAACACGCTATTTACACAAATTACCATAAATTTACACGTTGAGTAATGGGTAATTCGTTCAAAAATCATGCGAGGTTGTAAAAAACGTGTTTTGGTTCGGTTATACACGCATAGCCGTGTAGCCGACCTCGAAAACACGCATCAGCCCCGGCGACGACCGCAGCATTGCCGGCTATCGAAGCATCGGAATGCTTGGGGACACACCTAGAAAGGTCCGTGAAGACAAATGCCGCGGAAAGAAACATGTCTCGGGGACAGATAGGCACCAAATGCAATTACGGCATGTCGCGGGACGGGGCAAACCCCGCGCTTTCGGCGCTTACCGTGCTCGCTGCCATTTTTTCTGGTCGATGGCAATGCGGCTTCCCTTTTGTCGCCGAGGTTTGTATTTATTTTAGGGGTCTTGATAATAGTTTCTTACACACCACAAATAAAGTTATGGGTGTAATTACTCGTTCTAAACAGTTAAAATGGATATAAAAAGCGTGCCCTCGATCTGAACACGTGACATTGCAGTTGGTTTCGTTTTGGCTTCAACCCTTCAACTGCAAGCGAAGGTGCCGCCGCTTCCCATGCAACCTCCTCAGAATTTACGGCGCTCCGTGGTGGCCAGTGTTGCTGCATCTGTAGGTCATCTTTAAGTTAGAGCTGACAGAAAAAATCTGGCCACGGCGCAACGCCGATGTACGCTGGAAGCGAGAGCCGGTTTGCTTTCGTTGTTTTTGTTTGGTCGGAAAAACTCTCGCAGCAACGCACGTTTAACATGGCGCCGGTATTGTTTTGGTTTGACGGGAATGGGGGAAGCTCCTCGATTTGCGAGCACATGTAGCGAATACGTGACCGGAGAAGTGCCCCTGTGATGTTCCCGGGAGACGGAAAGTATCATTCGTTATCGTCGTGTGTGCTTGGAAAGCGAAGGGAGTCACAGGGTCCACGAGTGCGCAACCACAAGCCAAGGCTCACGACAGCGCTGCGTTGACTTCGGCGATCTCGTTCTGTTTGGTGCAACACGGCGATGTGAAAAAGAGCTGAAACGTTCGTGGTGTATGGTGCGGTGCTTGGAGGTAGAAACCCACACGGAGCGCAAATTGGTTGTTGTGGGGTCGTCGTCAGCTGATCCGGTCCAGCTGGTCCGGGAGGACGCAGCGAGTGTTTTTAAAAGTAAATCTTCCTTAGTTCCGTTTCAAAATGTGGAAGTATCCCGACGAATAGCGTGAGTAAAAAGCTGCGGGTGTTTTCAACAAAATTACGTCGTTTTAATTGAACAATGGACTCTGGATTGTTGTCCTAAATCTGCCGTTTTTATGCTTCGTGTTGGACTGCGTTTGCACAGCGACGTGTTTGCACAGCGACGCACACCGCTCGAGTAGATGATTCGGTCCTGCAAACGACCGGTTATGCAGAATTTCAGGGAAACTTAAGTCACCACCGATATTTTCCTGTAAATCTCGTGTGAGTTTGTTGCGCACATCATGCGGTGTGAATAAATTAGGGCAAGATTTCCTACCTGCCCACAGATGCATGAACTGAGACCATTTTTTACGTAGTGAACATAGTGCTTTTTCTTTATTTTGGGAAGAGGCGTTGGTGCATTTATTATGGTACAATCACTTGAGAGTTGAGAAGTCGGAGAGAGCGAGCAAGCTTTCCCAACTTTGTCTCTTTTTCTCTCTGGCACTGCCCCTAGTTTCTAAAGTTTCAGTTTCAGTAGGCATACCTACTAGCAGGTACAAACTGCTCTAAAGCAGGTAAAAGGCAGGGGAAGTCAGGACGGTGCGCTTTTCGCAAGGTGACGGTAAATGCTTTTGCGAGGTATGCGGAATATGCAAGCGATTTTGTTACGCCCGTCGTTCGCGCCTCTCCAGCAAAACGAATAAGATGATCTACAAAGGCGCAATCACAAGCCAAGATTTACGATAACAGTGCGTTTGCTTCGGTGGTCCGTGTAGTTGTATTTTACACTGCTTTCTGCAACACCGTGTCATGACGAAGAGCTGGAACGGTCACGGTTTGTGCTAGCCTACCGGTTGACAGAAACCCGCATCGCCCGCATCGGCACCGAGTGCACTTGGGCTGTTGATGCTCAAGCCTTTCATCCGCGGCTTGTCGCCAGCTGCTCCTGCTGCTCAACGGTGAGGAAGCGGCGAGAGTGACCTTTGAAGTAAATGTAAATCCTCGTTCATCCAGTTATCCGGAGTCAAAGTGTGGAAGATGTCCAACGTGTACTGAGGGCGGGAACTACGAGCGTTTTGCCTTGCTTTTATAACCGAAACCAGAGCAACGAGATAACTGCCTTGCGTACTCCAAAATGACGGAAGCAATATGTTTCAACAGGTCGAGTACGTCACCGGGGATGTAGGCGAGACGGTGCGCACTGTTTAAACGCTTGCAGTATCCACGAGTGGTACCAGGAAAACGACGTCAACAGAGAAGGAGCTCGCGATTCAGCATAATGCAGTGTTACGGGCCCGTGAATCTTCAAAGTTCGGGGTGGTGGCGGTGTAAAAAAAGACGCATCAGCGCCACACCAGTGATCACGAATAACACCGGTCACAAACTCCCGAGCCCCACCGCTCCACTCAACACCGACACGACATACGACAACAAACTGCATCAAAACGCCCCAAAAGTGAAGGCGTCTGCTCCCGTACTGCAACCAGCGGAAGTGAAGTGTTGGGCGGATGTCCTTCACAAGAATATATAAAAAATGCTTTGCACAAGGATCATTTCCATTTATTATTAATTACATAATGATAAAATCCCAATAATTTGTGTTCTTTTTTATCTGATTCAAGCTAGTCGGACTGCTCATAACACTGGTCTAGCATGAAAATAACAAAAATTTGAACTTCTTCACGACCGGTTTAAGATTTATTGTTAATACATCGTTATTTTTCGCAACGAACTAACATTATAGATTTTGCCTCCATACTTTTTAAATGCAAACAGTTCTTACATACGGCTGTCCATTGCGCCGTGTTTTGTGTCTTCTTCTATAAATCTGTAACGGTCAGCGACCAAAGGGCTCACCCGCACATGTCAAGCTTATATACGCCGCGAGGAGAAAGAACATTGAGTAGGAAGTGTCGGGTGCTGTGTGTGATGTGTTTGTGCATATGTCAGTGTTGTGTGATACGTGCTACTCATGTTGTCCGTGATGTATGTGGGTTGGTGTCTACTCGTGATCATTCGCAGCGTCTTAGCAGACTTTTTTTTTATAGGCTGCTAGAAATCTCGCTAGGTGGCGTAAGTTACCACCCGATTCCAAATAGTGAGTTATTTATCCATGTAAGTTCGGCATTCGTTTTTGTTTTGTCTAGCGGCTCCGTCGTAGGTATTGACGCCGCCGACCGCCGGCGACGCACGTACGTACCTTTGCACGTTTACCTTTGCACGCTGGGAGACTGTTTACTGTGTATAAAAGACATCGAACGAGAACAGACGCGTCCTGTGTGCTCTCAATTCGGCGGAAAGGAGCGCGGCTCGCTGGGCTCGTCTCTCGCCTGCTCTCGGTTGCTGGCCGCCATGTTTCATAAGCAACACGCTGAAACGTGTGTTGCGGAAGGCAGACACGGTGCATCGTGTTAAGTTTACACGGCACCTCATGTGTAGACGAATAACACACATGGCTGCGTGTAAAACGAACACGTTTCGACGTGTCCGCTATGGGACAACGGTTTACACGTCTGAGCGTGTTATTTTTGCTAACAGTGTGGTTTCAAAGACACAGTTAAAAATAGTCGCCTTCGAAAGAGCTCTGTCTCGGTCCCTCAGCCTAGGAACAAGGTTCGCCGGGTACCCGTCGGTATCTTGGTGGCGAAAGATTTCGCGCACCCAGGAGGCTTTTCTGGGCGTTAAGCCAGTCACACACATATGCATTGATCGCGTATCTAAGAGAATTTGTCGCATTTCTGTTTTAGCATTCTATATTTCCGGCATGGTGCTGCTGATGCACACCCAACCACAGGAACCGAAACCGCAGTGCACGCGCTAATCCGCAGCACCGCGGTACAAGAAGCGCTACTGAAGGGCTAACGCGGCGCTACAGAAGCGCTAACAAGGCGCTACTAAAGCGCTAATCACGCGCTATATTAAAACTAAGTCACGCGCTAAGAAGCGCCACATGAGCTCTCCTTGGAGCGCTCATATAGCGAACTTAGCACTCCGCTGTATGTGTGAACAGGCCTCAAGTGCATTATACTCCGCTTCACACTTGGTGTACAGCTCTGTCACCGCTTTTGCCTCGAGCTCGTGCACAGGAAACGATGAACGCAAACACATGCTCGCTCTAGCAGCTTTCTCCGGGCCGTACTCAAAAATTTTTAACGATGGGTACAAGGGCGCCCGCAGTTTTTGTCGTTTAACGGCAGAAAGTTATCTTTGTATGCATCAAATTTATTGACGCGCACTCACTCCTTTACTGCTTCCACATAAAGTATATTTCCAGTGTTATTCTCTACGGTGTACGATTTTCTCACTGTCCGTTATACGAATATACATACGCGGTGGCCAGGGGAGAAGGCACACCGGGCTGCTGATAGATGAACATTAACATCGGATGGACGGTAAAGATGCGGCAGCTCAGGGATGAGGTTATGGGCCCGTCCAAACGCGAGACATGAAGGCTATGAAGAGTGCACCTGGGACTCTAACCTACACGGCCGGACCAAGCGGAACGTCGAAACCGGGACACCTACGCCTGCTGCGCTTGGTCCGATCTGCACCTTTGAACAATCGCAGCAGGCGGCGATGCCCCGGTCTCTTGGCCCCGCTTGGTCCAGCCGAGTGGATTAGGACGCCTCAAGTACACTTTTAGTGTACGTTAAATTCAACTGGAATGGTCATCTTAGCATACATTAAGTTTTCTAGAAGTATGTTTTTGTGCACCAAAATCTACTAAATGCGTATTTTTGGTTTACTATAAAGGTATATATGCTTCTATACTGGTTTTCATCTCAAGAAGCGTACTAAAAATATTCAGCTCCTTATGAAGCGTTCCTAATTTTCTCTTTTATATAAATAATTGAGGTGTATCTGGGTGCATTTTAGAATGTCTCTCTCTCTCTCTCTCTCTCTCTCTCTCTCTATATATATATATATATATATATATAGTCAAACTTCTATGTAACGAAACCCTCGATGTAACGAAGTGCATAACTTTTTCTAACCGCAAGTGTAGGCACGCCATGTATTTTTTATCCCTGTAACGAAGTCCCGTTTGCCGGGATTTCGATGTAACGGAAGTTTCATGGACAATGCGGCACAAACTTTTGGGTCTTAAAAGGAGATTTTGGGCAGCACATATGCTGAAACGGGCCACCGATAAAGCGCAAAGGGTGAAACAGGCCGAGTCTGGCGAGTTTGGTATACTGAACAGCCACTAGAGGACACTAGAGCCGCCACCGTGTTGTCCGTCGGCTTCATTTGCGCTGCGTAGTTCGTTTTGAGGCCTAACAAAAAGCGTGCGTTTCTCGTTGTCCCGGGTGATGGAGCCTTCAAGGCGATGAGCCGTCCCTGACAACGTCGACCTCGACGACAATTTCTATACGTCGACTCTGCTGTCATTGCGACGGAAGAGGTGACCGACGAGGTGATAGTTAGCGATGTTCGTGGCAACTCGCAAGACGGGGACGACAGCGAGCCTGATGAGCAAGACACCTGCGATGTGCCCAGTAACCGTGAAGTGGTGGGCGTGATCGATGTCTTGAGGCGGTCCACGAGCACACAGCAAGATGAAGACGCGATGCAGGCCATCTGGCTATGCTAACGTAGTGTGATGCGAATAATAATGTCAAGAGTGGCCCAGAAAAAGACGACGAAAGCTGTCCCCAGTGAGTTTTGTGCACCCGAGAAACATTTGTGGAAACTTGCTTCAATGTTTGCCTTCAATTTCTATGTAGCGAAATTTAAAATTTCAATGTAACGAAGTAAATTCCGAATTTTACCGGCTTCGTTACATCGAGGTTTGACTGTGTATATATATATATATATATATATATATATATATATATATATATATATATATATATATATATATATATATATATATATATATATATATATATAGGAACAGTTCCTGGGATAAAAAGAAGGCGCTCGATAGAAATATGTTCACAAAATATTTGCCCTTTCAGGATACGGTCGTCCATGGTCGCCAAAAAGTTATCTGCAGGCACGTTTCGAGCCTGATATTCTCTTCCATAGTCCAAACAAGAACACTTCGTTTTCCTTTTCGTTTATTTAAAAGAAAAAACGGCCTCAAAGAAGAAGTAATTGTAAAAATGCTTACCATTTAGTGGGCATCTACTCAACTAAATTCTCGCTTAAAAGTTTAATATATCCCTATAAAAAAGCAGTAAATAATATTGAAGTAATTAAATATAATATTTTTAACGCCGTTATTATCACAAAACCACAATACCAAAATCACAAATCAATAGGAGAGAATTTCATTAACCGTGGATACACCTTACCGTTAATAAAAATTCAATATCAAAAAGTCGAGCGATCTCTCGGAACGAGTGTTTAGTAGAGCGACCGAAAAGAAATAACCATGATTTACGACTAATCTTATATTGCCAGTCAAAACTTCCAAACATAAACAATATTCTTAGACGACACATGAATATTTTACACATGGACACTGCTTTAAAGGCTGTTATCCCTCGACCACCTGGTATAGCGTTTAGGAGACCACGTAATTTATTGGATTTTTTAGACAGTCCCGAAACTCCATCGGACGTAGCCTGGCACCTCTTGGTTGCATAAAATGCAATAATAACCAATGCAGTTTATGTGTTCATATAATTATAGCTAACTCTATTCGTAGCACAGCAAATAACTTTAATAGGAAAAGAAATGGTACCTTTGACTGTAATTCGGAAAATGTAATTTATTTGATTCAATGTAAACATGCCTAAGTCAATACATAGGAGAAACTAAGACAAGTATAAGAAAACGCATGAGTCTACATAAAAGTCACATACGTAGACACCTTGCCGCACCGGTTTCTCGTTACTTAAACTCCGCGGGACATAACGGACTTTCTGATTTTAATTTTATTATACTTCAGGGGGGCTTTTGAACCACCAGAGATCGAAAAAATAAAGAATCCGAATTTATTTATAAATTTAATACTTTAGAACCGAAGGGCCTTAACAGTTCGAAAGGGTCATTGCCGTCGTTTTTTTATGGATATTTAATTGGGATCTTCTAATCGGTGCCACTGTTGCTTTTTTTTCTTTGTTTTTTCTCGCTTCATCAATTAATGTGACACAAGCAAAACGCTTTTCATTGGGCCTCTCATTGGCTTCACATGACACCAGGTTTAGTTGGCTTAGTTCCAACCACATGTCCCAAAAACTGGTTTTGTCATAATAATGGCGTTAATAATATCATATTTAATTACTTCGTTATTGTTTACTGCTTTTTATCGGGATATATTAAACTTTTAAGCGCGAATTTAGTTGAGTAGATACCCGCTAAATGGTAAGCATTTTTACAATTACTTCTTCTTTGCGGCTGTTTTTCTTTTTATTGAAAGAAAAGGAAAACGAAGTGTTCTTATTTGGACTGACGAAGAGCCTACCAGGCTCGAAACGTATCTGCAGATCACTTTTCTGGCGACCTTGGACGACCGTCTCCTTAAAAACCAAATATTTTGTGAATATATATATATATATATATATATATTATTATATGATATCTTATCGAGACGTACATGTCTGAAACGCCAAAAGCACCCATTCCTACTCCGACAACAATATATTTTATTAACTACTTCACGCGGCGTATGTACAATGCGCAAATTTTCGTTGTTTCTTGGGGTGAAAAGGAGCGTAGTATAATATCAGTAAACTTATAGTACACTGATTCCTTTCATCAAAGTGCGAACAAATATGTTGTCAGTGCGGCACTATCCACACAATAAGTAAACTTTTGTGTATTGCTTCTTTACGGATGGTACCCGCTCCTCAGGATACACGTCATGAACTACACCTTCTCTATTCGTTTCAGCCGCAAAAACGTCTTTGTTGCCGCATCAAGTGCAGTTCAGGGCTGACTTCTACAGTTTCCTACTGAAGCCATCCTAATAGCATGGGTTCGGGAAGGGCATTAACTCGCTAAGGCAGCGTTTATTCGCAACACACTGTGGAATATTGAACACAACGTTATGTTTGTGCAGGTTTACGGACCTCATTTTTGATATCACTATAGAACTTGTAATAATATGTTTTAGAAAAATATATAAGTATAACAAAGAAAAACAGTTAGACTCAAGTTCATCCCAACCCTCAACTCGCATTTGATGTTTCAGGTCACAGGTCCTTGCACAAATAAACGCTCATTCGAAACGACGGATATCCAGCTGCTCAGTCGCAGCGGACCGAGGCGGTTCAGGGAGGGAAGAGAAAGAGCAACATCCGCGGGTTAGCCGAGCATCCAGCTTCCCTCCGTAGCTGGGTCGCGTCTGTTTACACAGGAGCTATAGGGTGTTTGCATTTATGCCCCATCACAGCTGCGGCCCAGCGATGCGCTTTCCATAAAGGTCGTTATTGCAACCTACACTGTGTAAACAGGGTGAAGCCAAAGTTGTAAAGTTTGGCGCACGCTCTCCGGAAATCCTTCTGCACGGTTCAGCGCAAGACGAGGTGATAAGAGTGTCAGCCGAAGAGTCCTGGAACTGAGTTAGTAACCCAAACAACGACAAAGGTTAATCTGTGAAGTATACGCTGCAACGCCCGTGCGGTACCGAGTGACAGCCGGCAGTGAGGCTGAGATATTCCTGGTTCGGCGGGCGACATGTCCCGTTTTTTATTTAGCAACTTTTTGTTTGTTCTCCTCAACGAGGTATAGGGTTTTAGAGCGATAAACCGGGTTTTCGGTCCGTACACGAAAGTATCCCTCTCCCTCTCCTTCACAGGCCGCCGCCATAGTACGTAACTGTGACTACTCGTCATGTGATTTAAACAAATATGTGACGTCAAAGGCAAAATTGCAGCGCCCAGGCACCGCTGGGCACTGAGGGTGCACCGCTGTAGGCGCTGCATCTTCAGCGCGTCGAATGTCAGTGACGGCACATGATGTATGATCACAAGACGGCAGGTGGGTGCCAGCAAGACCATGGGGTCAGTCAATGTCGCCGCTAGTCCTAACTGAACACCGACCGGCCAGAAAGTGTAGCATCATCCGACAACACGAGCACGGGCACAATCACTGAACGCCTGATACGAGACTGTCGCCGAAAGAACTTGCTATGGAACCGTTTGATAAGAATCTATAATCATGTACTCGAGTGGACATAGAGATATTTGATGTTCAAACCAAATACTGATTATATTTATACTCCATCCTTTCCTCCATCTGAGCCAACACCCCCAAGAGCAGTGTTTACTGCATTCGGTGGAGCTTTTGACGTGACTCGCATCTCTGACCCCTCAATATAAATAAATGGGACAAACCAGACTGGCAGACGCGCTGCATGCGGGCTGCACTACTATCCAGCTATTCTTAGCATGTGGTGCGTCCCAAAGCAAACTCTAGAGGGGTGAATAAGTTCTTTATCTTTTTATTCCATCCAGAGGCTCTCGTATGCACTATGGAGAAGATACTTGGAGCAATACAGACATGAAAAGAACATCCTAGCACACTGACATTAATGAGAACAAAACAGGCCCCGCTACTAAAAACAAATATTAGACTCGAAATAAATAATTATTTCTATAACTTGTTAAATACAAACATGAACACACCTCTGAGCATCTAGTTTAATAGTATGTAATGATTACGGATATAGGAATTGTTATATAGTAGTATATTCTATATGCATATGAAAATATACATTTTGCAATACAAGATAAAGAAACATTTAACGGTCACCATTTTATTAGGCGCAAAGCACGTGAATAAGACCCACTTCACGTAGAAAGATGATGAAGCACTAAAGTTCAATAGCCTTTAGCCTAGTTCACAGTGATTGCTGACATATCATTCTCGTCGAGGACATGACCAGAGTGCATCCCCAAAGTATGAAGGCCTTGGGTACTTAGTGCTGTAGCTATTATACTTTTTTCATCACAATTTGGTAAACGGCCGAAGCTACTGACCCAGTGAGTCAATATGCATGTCGGAGAGAGGCAGGTGGCAACATATCAGCAGAGTACTCTCTTTCTGCGGAAACTTTTCACATACCTTCATTCCGTGTCTCTGACTGCCCCGAGGGTGCTCTATCGTTTGCCCTTTGCCAGGTTATAGCAATATGTAGGTGCCACACAGTTTTGAACAAAAAGTATACTGAAGAAACGGCAAGGAATGTTAGTCAACATTTTGGTACACGACTGCTTGTTCGGGCAAGGAACGAACACATATACAAGTTATTTTGTCCGCGAAATTAGAACAAGTAAATCAATAAACCGATTGATACAATAAACTCTCGATGAAAAACATATGACTGCAATAAATCCTACGAAAGAAAAAAATGTGCAGTTCATTGTTTATTTCCGAATTGCATTATATTGAACGAATTGTTGATGATATGCGTGGTGCTATACCAATACCTCTAAGGAGCGGGGTTCCATTTTTTTAAAGTATTATAGATGTTAGAATGATAGATGAGACAACCATATAAGAGAAGTTTATTTAGGCAGCAGTCTTCATGCGAAACAAGAGTTTAAAAATTGTCGTCATTTGCTTTGCAGTGAGAGAATACAAAGCCATCTAGCGTTTCTTTTTTTCTTTTCTTTTCTCTTGCTGCCAAACACAGAACATCTTTTGACGCGTTGTGTGCTTTCCAGTTTTCGATTTTTGAAGCGCATTGTAATTTCCGTGTATTTTCGTATACGTATAGAAGCTTGCGAAAAAAAAATAGCTAAGGAAATGGCGAAACTGTGTGAGCATACGAAGCGAGATATCAAGCAAGAGAACAAAGATTTGAAAAGTTTGATCGAAAAGGATCTGCGCTGAGTATTAGGAGAGTTGAGAACAAGTATATATTTTTTCTAACAAGACGTTTCAAGAAATAAAGAATGAATTGAAATCCGTAACGAGCGAAGATGAGAAGCTTAGAGCTCAAGGCGACGAGCTTTGGGCGGAATGCAAGCAGCAACGTCAGCTGACTCGAGAGACCGAAATTCGTGTCATAAATTGCGTGAATACATCCGAAATCGCAACACCGAGATAAACGGAATCTAATTAAACATGAAGAAGATACACAAAAAGGGCGACGGACAACGAAGGCTTCCATCTTCTTTCCAGAAAAAAAAACATACTATAGTCGGTGACAGGTCAAGAACGAGTGGAAGCTCCTCCCACCCCTTTCCACTTTAGTAGTGCGAACGCTGGAGGGAGGCGACCTCCTTCCACCGTTCGCTCCGCTGAAGTGGAAAGGGGTGGGAGGAGCTTCCACCTCGTTCTTGACCTGTCACCGACTATAGATATTGTGGAAAAAGGGGGGGGGGGCGAGTGCGATTGCTGAGCCCATGCTTCCAACTGATAGTGAAGTATGCCACCGCGTGTCCGTCCCTGATAGCACAGACCAAAATATTGTTGTTCAGTTCACGTGAAGAAACAAGCGCGATAGAATTCTTGCTCTTTCCAGGAAGCGGCGCGTCGAGTTGCGATCACGTTGACATGACATCGAACGCTCTGATTTTTGTGAACGAACACCTATGCCCAGCAGCAGCTACTGGGAATGGCCACCGCTGAAAAGAAAGATTGTAATTGGAAGTCTGCTTGGGTGCGAAACAAGAGCATTTTTACTAGTAAGGCCGAAAAAAGCGTCTCTTGTGAAAGTATTGTACGCCGACGACGTTTGCAAGAAAACAGCAAGCAAGTAGGTTTTGAACCTCTTTTGTGTTATTTTTTAATGTTATTTTACTGAACGATGCCTGAAGCCGTAATTACGCCAACTCAGTTATACTAAAAAAAAATCTGCATTTCGAAATACGCTACTTCATTGAAATGTTACATCCGCAAGGAATAAGCACGGTGATCTTGATGTTTTTGTTATAATGTATCGGACCGAATTTCGATGTCCTTATGCAAACCAAAATGTGATACCGTTCAAATACGGATTGTTTTCCACATCCTGGCTATTCGCATTTTAACGTAAATAAAACAAATAGGAAGGATGATGGCGTTGCTATACGATAAAATATACAATACAATACAATTTAATTTTCAAATTGAATTTCGCTCAACACCCACATAACCCGATGAGGCTTGTGCGTGGGACGGGACGTATCAAGACAGATTCCTTCAATTGGGTAACACATTCTGTTTGAATCTATGACGCCCTAGGCACTGCAACACATACTATGAGTTAAAACGAATATACATAGAAAGGTTTGATTAGGCGCAGTCCATAAATATATAAAAATAACACAATAACCGGTGGAACTAACCTGAAATTAGTAGTACATTTCTGCAGCTGTCCCTCAATCCATATCTACAAAAAAAATCAGGTTGCATCATATGCGTAGTCTGGGTCAAAGGAAAGTTCATTTTTAATCTATCCCATATGAATTATTAATTTTTTATTACTGCGCATTGATTCATTGTCGTGTTAGTTTTTTAATGTCACTGGAATTTTTGCATCCAACCAGATCATTGGGTAATTCGTTAAAAATTTTCTGCACATAATACATTATCGTAGCCTCACCATATTTCGTACTTTTTAAGGTTACATTATATTTCCTGCTAGGACGCAGCGTTCTTTCCTTAATAATTTCTTTTTATGACAACTTTTGAAAACATTTCTTGTTATTATATCATATTTCAACTGGTCACTAAACCATAGTACTCCCAATTCTTTGCATATATACTCTGTATAATTGCTTTCTCCACTTCGGTAACAAATATTTCTAAATACATTTTTGAACAGTCTGTTTTTGTTTGTAGATATTAGGCACAGTGTCCATAAACCGTTATTCCATATTGTATTACGTATTTTCCTAGTGAGTTATAAATCATTCAAAGTACAGAATGTGGAACTATATCTTGGATGCGAAATATATGAACCGTCAGTACCCTTAATGTTTTACACACTTGTTCAACAGGAATATACCAATTAAGATGGTTTTCTATGTGCATTCCAAGGTATTTGACATTTTCGGCGTACTCTAACGCTGTGCATGAACCGTTAGTACCATGTTTTTTGTGCATTTTAATGGGTAATTCAGCTAATAGTTTTTTCTCGGGTCTCTAAGGCACATTAATTGAGTTTTTGAGGTGTTTACAATAGTCTCATTTTTACGGTGCCACTGAAGAATATTATGGATATCCTCCTGTATTTCCCTAATGGTGGTAGAATGGTACAGTTGAAATTCTGATTGTTTTCCACATCCCGGCTCTTCGCATTTTAACGTAAATAGGAAGGATGGTGGCGTTGCTATGCTATGGCAAGGAATAGTGGAAACTACGAGCTGCTCAAGCAGTTCTGCAAATTCACTGTTTCTATTTAAGTCGTGACTGCGCTTTTGAAGAACATGTTGCTTTCTGTTTTATAGAGGCACCTCAGTTCTCCAGTTGTACATTTTGTAGATTTTGGCGAGACGTTGTTGTATTTTGTAAATGATAACGATTACAAGTAAATTTTGGCGGTGACTTTTGTATCGATATGCCTTCTGACTGCAGCTCTAAGCACTTGTTTTCTAATCTCATCACATTATCTGGTTTCACCTATGTTATTACACACGCTATTAGAGTGACAGAGGCGTCATGGTATTTGTAAGATTTATTTATAACGAACCATGACTGAGTAGATAGTGCCATCTGGCATTTTTTTCAACAGATGAAAATATTCATCTTCGCATTTACGTTTTTTTTTTTTTTTTTTTTTTGGCACAAGGAAAGTTTTAGGAGAATCATAAGTGGCCCTATTCCTTCGTTAAAAAGGCACACTGTAACCTCTGATCCGTTGCGTGGCTTCCGGAAGTAAATTGAAAACATCTTGGGAACATATTGTTTCAACAAATTCAGTGAATTGCTCGTACTATTCTTTTTCACGCAACATTTAGCGCCGGCATGTTCTTTGCGTCCTTCTCAAGGCATCAAAAAAATCACTTTAAAGAGGATACTACAACGAAATTTCGGCGCTCATTTTTTGGTCTATATGTGTTCAAAAGAGCAGTATCACATGGAACATACCAATATCTTGTTAAAAAGTCTCGAAAAGGAATTTTAAAACGAATTAAACGATTAGCAAAGAGCACCTGGTGGATGTCGCTAACGCCTCGTTTGTAATGCTCGTCTAGGAACCTTGACAGCTAGTGACGGAAATCGTCTCGCCTCCGGCCACGACGAGAGAAGGGGGAAGGAGGAACTCCCCTCTTCCCGAGAATCCCTTTGTGTGTCGCAGAAGTCGCTATTGTCCCCCTACAAGATTATAGAAGATTAACCCGTCACTCAAAATTCGTACAAAAGCAGCCGCTTCGTTGGCTGGAACGACTAGGCCATCCTCTCGACGTCAACCTCGCCGTAGCTTTGCTCGTCTTGAGACGACCTACGTCACGATTGCGTTGAATGTCACGTGCTCTAAGCTGGGCCTTCTCCGAGCGCTTGCCAGAGTGGGCTGTTTATAACGAAAAATACAGCCACCAGGATCAAAATACAAACGTGCGATTGTCATTTATGGATATTGTGGATCATATTCAACCTATTTTTGAACACGACGGGAATATTTCAAATTTCGTTGAAGTATCCCTTTAAAGGGGTACCAGCAGAAATATTCTTCTGCCTGGCGGATAGTCCTCCCCGCCCTCTTTTTTCCTTTTCTTTCTTGTCTTGTAGCACGACGAGGCGGGAGAAGAGTCCCCTTTCGCGCCGGCTTCTTCTGAGACGATAAACCGAGAAAATACCCATTCTGAGCGACGGCCGATGGGTGAGGCAGCAGCGACCTCGTGACTTGCAGGTATTTTCAGCTCCTATCGCGTAATCTGCCCTATTTTTTTGGCGCTCTCCAGGCCTAGCTCATCGGGTGTAGGTTTCACGGAGCTGCAAGGCTGCACCCTCCCAGTCACCGAATTCGACCTGTCGAAGTTGTTTGGCTGTAGTCCGTGGCAAAGTAAACACATACTTGGGAGCTGCGGTGCATCCCCACACCCATTGAAGGGACGTGTCATAAATATTCTCGGTTGATCAAGGAGCTCAGAACGCATGCGCGGGATGTGGTGACTTGAATATGTGAGGATAACTTACATGTTCCCAAAGCATTCCATCTTCAAAAAACCGGCTTACCATGCTCGAACCTGGAAAAGAGAACTATGTACCAGGCGCGGGCATTTGTGGCGGATCTCTGTTTTTTAGCAACGGCCACAAATTACTGGAGAACTTTAGTAGACTATGTTTTCAGGCCATGCTATATTTAGCGGGAGCTCGCGCTGCCACTTCGATACATTCTCTAAAGCGCGCGCCTGAAGTGGTAGCGGTCCTTTGAAACCGATGTACTAAAATTCCGGTTGTGTACCTAACTTGCAGAATGTATTAAATTTATATTTACACATTCTAGCAACCACCTGAGCTGAGAGGGCATCAAGGGTGGATCTCAATGTTAGAAAGTTTTAGTGGGTCGCTTGTAGCCACTTCGATAACCGTACTGTCCGTACCCCACAACGATATGTAAGCTAGACTCGCTGTGAACATCCTTTATCGAGTGCGGCTACGGAGCGGAAAACACAATAGGGGGTTTTAGAATATCGCATGATAAAGCTTTGCGTACGGAAAGAATAAGCGTCGTCGCCACTGCGCATGCACCGAACGCAAACCAGGTTTTGCGCTTTGCGTGCGCAATTTTAGCGTGCGCTATTTCTTGGAAACAATGTGCGTACGCAGTCTTTGCGCTTTTCCATGGAGGATTCGTGATGAGAAGTTAGCGAAATCCAGGACGAGCAGAATTGAAAAAATGGCGGCTTCGAGGATTATGTCGGCGGCAGCTTTGGCGGCGTCGTGAGTGCGACGTGGGCGGCATCCTCACGACTGAGATTTTCAATACGGGACGACATTGTACTCGGTTTGGCAACGATCACCGGCAACTTGATGGTTGTGACGCGCGAACATTTCTCGGCGAAGGTATGATGTGCGAATGTCACTACACGAGACCTCTCTTGCCGAGGCGACGCAAGAGGGCACGACCGGTCAACCGCTAGCGTCACATTCTCATGCTTAAACAAATCTAAAATAATACTCTGGACCAAAAAACTTTTTTATGTTACAGCATTTTGTGTGTGAAATAAAGATTGTGACTGTATCTTGGTGGTGTCGCAAGCGCGAGATGCTTGAGCTTTTGCGTCGCGACGGAGAAACGCTATTCTACAACTCTCTCGCGTCGCGTGCACTAATACAAACGCTAAATTTAGCGCTAGCGTGCGCTAAAATTGCGTACGTTATTCTACAACTCCCTAATATTAAACCCCTTATTGGCGAGTCTAGCGTGTCGTGCTATGGTTCAACGTTGCTTGTACTGGTACTATAGCACTGGCCGCCACTTCGAAGTATTTGTGGTGTCTCAAAAGAAACTAAAGCAAAAGCAGACAATTATTTTAACGTTACACAATTGTAATTTAACATAGTAAAAACATGTTAGGTACTCTACGCCACGCAGGTAGCACGAACAAACTGTCGCCGGTCTTCCCCCCCTTTTATTTTTCTTCTTAGAAGGGAATGATGTTTAGAAAACAGCTAATGCGAGTATCCAACATAAGCGGTAGATTTTAGTACGAGACTGGAAAATAGCAAAAAAGCGCCGATGTCGTGTTCGCGCTAACAGTGTCGCGTAATGTACGCATACCGCTACACAATCAAGGCAAACAAAGTAAATCTGTAAATTTACTGGCAAAAAAAAGTAGCATTATTTTTTTGTTGTTTTTTTATAGTTAAAAATTGTTGTTTTTATACAAGCAATTCGGTAAAAAGCGCTTCCATAGGG
Organism: Ixodes ricinus; assembly: GCA_037355805.1. NCBI lineage: Eukaryota > Metazoa > Arthropoda > Arachnida > Ixodida > Ixodidae > Ixodes > Ixodes ricinus. The sequence continues at coordinate 18,483 of JAZHYW010026236.1, read as the reverse complement.
GCACCAACTTACGAGGCATCAATTTGTTCTTGTACACAAAATTCTGCATGGCCCTTGCGTAAAAATGTCAATATCGTGTTCTTGCTAGCTGTGTCACACACAGTAAGAAGACCAGTTCATTGCTCGAACATTTAAACAAGGCCTTTCTTACGCCAAATAGACATTTTGCGAGTACACTCTGTTACTCGCAAAATAATCTACGTTGTTTATTTGGAGGACAGGAAGTGAGTGGTGAGGGAAGGTGGAATTGAATACAAAAGACGACTCAAGAAACCTCGAACTTCATAAATATTTCGCTCAACCTATAATCTTGAGTTAATTAAATCACTTTTGCTTTCTCTGTTTCAGAAATTTTAACAGTCGCGCTAAAGGCCGAGATGAGAGAAAAGTCATATGCCCCTGTTTACTAGAGCGAGAAGCGTATCCGAGATGGAACTGAAAAAGCATACCTGTGTAACCGTAGCAATCTCCGACGAAGGCTGAACCTCACTTTTTCTGAAACCACGGAGATCAAGCACGTAGCCAGGATTTTGTTTCGGGGGGCCCGCCCATGACAAAATGCTGTATGAGGGGAGGAGGGAGAGGAAGTCCCAGCAAAATTGAAGATTGGGCGGGGGGGGGGGGGGGGGGGGCATGGGGACCTCCTGGCATGTGCCTGACGGAGATGACTGAGGCGACTTGTTGTTTGACGACTTGTCGTTTTCATGCTAAAAAAATCGACTACATTTGATTTATTTGTTTGTTTTTTTAACGCTTCAAAAATACTTTGAAGTGGCAGCACGTGTTATAGCACCAATTTAAGCAACGTTGAACTAGAACACGACACGCTTCGATAGCCGCGCTCAATAAAGAGTGCTCACAGAAAGGGTATAGCTTATATATTGTTGTAGGGTACTGGTTATCCAAGAGCTACAAACGATCCACTAAAACTTTTTAATACCGACACACACCATTGCTGTCTTCTCACCTTATGGGGTTGCTGGGATGTGTAAATATAAATAACATCCACATTCGTTGGCCATCATATAGTGTGAGTTAGGCACACAATATTTTGTGCCTGTTGCTAGAAAACAGAGATCCGCTACAAGATGCCCGCGCCTGGTACATAGTTCTCTTTTCCATCGATCCCAATTTGAGACAGTTTTGAGCGTGATAAGCCGGTTTTTTAAAGATGGAATTTTTTGTGAACATGAAGTCATCCTCACATATTGAAGTCAGCACATCTCGCGCATGTGTTCTGAGCTCCTTGATCAACCGAGAATATTTATGACACGTTCCTTCAATGGGTGTGGGGATGCACCGCCGCTCCCGAGTATGCGTTGACTTTGCCACGGGCTACAACCAAACAACTTCGACAGCTCAAATTTGGTGACTGGGAGGGCGCAGCCTTGCAGCTCCGTGAAACCTACACCCGATGAGCTAGGCTTGGCGAGCGCAAAAAAAATAGGGCAGATTACGCGATAGTAGCTGAAGATACCTGTAAGTCACGAGATCGCTGCTGCCTCACCCATTACCCGTCGCTCAGAATGGGGATTTTCTCGGCTTATCCTCTCAGAAGAAGCCGGCGCGAGGGGACCCTTCCCCCGCCTCGCCGTGGTACAAGACAAGAAAGAAAAGGAAAAAAGAGGGCGAGGAGGACTATCCGCCAGGCAGAAGAATATTTCTGCTGGTCCCCTTTTAAACCTTGGGTAACGCTAATGCTACTCAATATGTTTCGGATGAAGAATAACTTGCATGATCAGTTTTTGAAAGCGAAACAAATCTTGTGACTCTGAAAATAAAATGCTGCATTCAATTAGCAATGTTTCTAAGGATTGATAAACGTGATTTTTTCAGCAACATGTTCGATCCTTTGGAAACGATGAAGCTTGATATTATGTAGAAGAGAATTCGTTCAGTACAGAAGTATAAGCCTTTTCAAATGTAATGTCAAGAAATAATGTAAGCAATGCTAGGTTAACCGAAGTGAACATGGATAGTGCGTTTAACAATTTTATACGTAAATGTTGGTGCATCGTTTTGCCTATCATCGTCCTCCATAACGAAAGCGCTTAGGTTGATGCCATTGCCACATGGAAATAAGTTTTTTTACTTCCGATTGACGATTTAGAAGCATATACAGCCGTCATGAGTCTTAAAATTAGCAAAAGCATGGCTGTCGATGACATGTGAATAGCGTCTATGATATACGTCATTGATTTTCTTGCACCATATTTAATGCATATATATAACCTCGCGTTTGAAACCGGCTGTTTGCCGCTTCAGATGCAACAATATAGAACAATTTCAATTCTTTTCGCTTTTTCTAAACCAATCGAAAAACAATTACGCCGAAGGTTCCTTTCGCGAATCTTGAAAAATATTCTTTAATATCCAAGTCACAATTTGGCTTTCGTAGGCAACCGTTCTACTGAGATGGCATTATTGAATCAAAAATTATTTATCTTAAAGGCATTTGACGAGCGAAATTTAACACGAGGCATCTTTTTTAGATTATTTGAAAGATTTTGATTTTATAAATCGAAATGTATTGCTAGATAAACTGCCTTTTTTTAATAAGTGGTAAGCGGTAAGACATCTTGAAGCCACGCTTACTAAAAAAATTAATACGTATATTTTTAAATATAATTTAGGTAGGCTAGTCATGATATCGAGAGTTCCTCTCGACAGCATATTGCGCCCACTGTTATTTATTTGGTTTATTATTAATATTGTTACTGTGGCTCGAAATATTGATATCAAGATCAATATTTATTCGGATGATACAAGTTTTTTTTTTTTTTTCCTTGCCATATTCGTACAACTATTTAAAAGATACAAGAAGGGCTACACCGAATTACGGGCTGGGAAAATAACAAAAAATTGGTAGAGACATAAGACTGTTTACGTGTCGGAATGTGAAAGCTGTATAGTCCTTTAGGTGTAATGTTTTCGATTGATATACTCGACATGCATTAAATGTATGTCTCCTGATTCGGTTGCCACGTACCGTGTGCAATGAGGCAAACACTAGGCACACGTTTAGTCAGCCAGAACCTTGGAGCCGCCGTGGCGTCGGGGAAGTGCGCCCGTCTTACACCCCGGAGGCCACATTTTCTATTGGAAACCATTAATCTACGTTAATTACTAGAACAACCCTGGAAATGTTTGACATCCATCCGAGCATTTTTGGCATTTTTTACTGTTTCCGTCGTTGGTCATTTTTGTGTACCATCGCTTGGTCAGTGCAGCCGAAGACGCCGATTTTCGGGCAATGGGGCAGTAAATGCTTTCGCAATAATAAATTAAAATTAAATTCTAATAAAACCAAAGCTATTTTGTTTAGATATCGAAATAAAATAATGAATATTGTTCATTGTCTCGACGTAAACAAGGAGAAAATTAAGTTTGTAGATCAGATTAAACTATTGGGTGTGTATTTCTAACGTGATGTGAGCTGAAATTCTCATATCGACTATATACAAAAAATGCTATAAAAAAACGTCGGCCCAAAACCTAAATTTAAAGCTACATCTACTATCCAAATCGAATTAATAATCTATATTTCTTTAATATGTTCCCATCTTAATTACAGTAACTTTGTATGGGGCACCATAGCAAAAACAATTCTAACCAAATTACATATTTTACAAAAAAAGGTTGATTCGTGCGATTGCGGGTGTTACATTTCTCCATCCCACTGAGTTGATATTTAGATCCCTTAATATAAAAAACAGTCCAGCAAAATGTATATTTTCAAGTTCTCGTCGACGTACCGACGAGCTCTCCAGCACCACCTTGATCATTTCATCCCGTTAGCTAACCTAAAACATTGCGCCATATTGTATAGCAGGAGACATAATCAGCCAGGGATGTTGCACCAATCGCATAATAACTACCATGATGAATCTCTTCATTTCAATCTGTGTACATTGCTACATAGCTCAGGTAAAAATTGATCAAAGTAGATACAGCTATCACATGAAGTGTTTATTGAAATTTATATTTTCGATGTGACTCTTGTAAACATTATATTGCTGTGCAGCAACAATCTGGTTCTGTATCGCTATGATGTTTGTGCTGTGCAACATATTGTGTTATGTGATATCATAGTTCCATGCTTTATTTATAATGTGTTTTTTATCTGTCTAGTTTGTTTGCGTCATACAAAATATCTGCTTATATAAAAATGTGTGCACTCACGCTTTGCGTCCGCCCGCCCACCCGCCCGCCCCTCCCGTCCGTCCGTCCGTCCGTCCGTCCGTTTGTCCATCTATCTTTCTCTCTCTCTCTCTCTCTCTCTCTGTATATATAAATAGGCCATTTCATTTGGATTCAGGCAACGAGGTGCAGTCGTATATTTTATTTTGCCTAAAGTTTTTATATTTTGTGGCGCATGTTCCAAGATGAAATATCCCTTTTATTTTAATGTCCTGGCATGTTTATTTTTGAGAAAAAAAAATCGCAATGAAGCGGGAAAGAAAGACGAGGTTTTGACGATTGTCGTGTATGGCGTTTTTGAATCACTCTCAATCTCAAAGTATTCGAAAAGAGCGTCTATATTTTTTAGTCTGATATATAATGCAAGTAGGTAAAACAACATTATAACTACCATTTACTACTCGGCGCTCCAATCTTTGTAAAAATCCCCAAACATGCCTCCGCGAACAACTGTAACCTAAATTGCGGATTGTTTATTTTTTTTGAGTCGACTATGTTTAGTATCGCTTTCCAAATAATACCACGTGTAGAACCTTTCATGGTCCTTCCAAATTAAGCAAAGTTTGTGACTTCATCATGTACGAGTATTGAGAAATAAATTATGAAACTGAAAAAATTTCCAATTTTCGTTCAATTTAGCACACTGTATATAAAAAAAAGTTATGTCTTTTTTTGCGTCGCGTTGTCATATCTACACCCTCCTTTTACCCAGAATACATTCTGTTAGAGGTATATGCACTGGTTTTGAGTTTTAAGCCTCTAAATATGCTAAAAAAAGACCAAATGCCGATGGTGGGTATTGACGATTGTCGAGTGTGGCGTTTTTGAACCACTCTCAATCTCAAAGTATTCAAAAGAGAGCTCCTATACATTTTTTTTATCGTGTATATATATGCAAGTCGGTAAAACTAAATTCCAGCTACTATTTATTATTCGTCGATCCAATCTTTGTAAAAATTCCCAAACATGCCTCCCCGAAACAACTGTGACCTAAACTGCGGATTTTTTTTCAGTCGACTATGTTTAGTATTGCTTTTAAAATAATGCCACGTGTAGAACCCTTCATTGCCTTCCAAATTAATCAAAGTTTATGCCTTTATCATGTACGAGTACTGAGAAATAAATCATGAAACAGGAGGTTTTCACTTTTGTTCAATTTCAGCCAAACTGCATATATTTTTTTTCCCTCGCGTTTTTTTACACTTTTATTTTACCCACAATACGTTCCGTTAGAGGTATATTCACTGGTCTTGAGTTTCAGGCATCTAAATATGCTAAAAGTGATTCTATTTCTGTTATCAACATGAATGTCGGATTAGAAATATAAAATCTCGCATTTAAAAATCTAGGTCTCCAATAGGAAGTGTATTTACTCTAATGTTTCTACAACATGATACTTGATATTTGTAACGTAGTATAGATTATGTAGCACATAGGCTCCAATCATGGCACCGGCGGAAATTGTCTGAAAACTCCGCTTTCGGCAGTTGCGATTTTATGGTGCTTAGACGTTTGGGATTGCAAACTTATTACAGGCCTGACGACATCAATGCCTTTGATATGATTATTTATTAAACGGCCCTTAGATTATTATAATAAAGAATAAAATATACAGCTATAACTCATAAACCATCATCAGCATTTGCTCTTTTTTAGCATATTTAGAGGCTTAAAACTCAAAACTAGTGCATATGCCTCTAACGGAAGTTGTGCTGGCTAAAAGAAGAGGTGTAAAAAAAAACGCAACTTAAGGCAAATGTAAATTGTTTTTTTTTCATTATACAGCGTGCTGTAATTGAACAGAAAGTGAAAACCTTCTCTGTTTTATAATTTATTTCTCAGTACTCGTAACGTGATTAAGACAACACACTTTGCATAATGTGGAAGGCAATGAAAGGTTCTACAAGTGGTATTATTTTAAAATATAAAATAAACATAGTCGACTCAAAAAAAATCCGCAGTTTAGGTCACAGTTGTTCGCGGAGCCATGTTCGGGGATTTTTACAAAGATTAGATTGACGAATGAAAAATTGTAGCTGGAATGTTGTTTTACCGATTCGCATATATATCGCGATAAAAAAAAATATAGGAGCTCTCTCTTGAATACTTTGAGATTGAGAGTGGTTCAAAAAAGCCACACACGACAATTGTCAAATCCCCCATCCGCATTTGCTCTTTCTTAGTACACTTATTCTTAAAACTCAAAACCAGTGAATATATTCCTAACGGAACGTAATCTGGGTAAAAGAAAAGTGTAAAAAAACACGAAGCGAAAATCTTTTAGATGTTTTTTTTTTTTTTACAGCGTGTTGAAATATAACGAAAAGTGAAAACCTTTTCTGTTTCATAATTTATTTCGCACTGCTCGTACATGATAAAAACACAAACTTCTTTAAATTTGGAAGGCAATGAAAGGTTCTACACGTGGTAATATTTTAAAAGTGATACTAAACGTAGTCTGACTCAAAAAACAAAAATCCGCAATTTAGGTCACAGTTGTTCGCGGAGGCATGTTCGGGGATTTTTACAAAGATTAGAGCGCCGAAAAATAAATAGTAGTTATAATGTCGTATTCATCTACTCGCATATATATCCCATAAAAAATATAGACGCTCTCTTTGAATACTTTGAGATTGAGAGCGTTTCAAAAACGCTACACACGACAATTGCGTCACAAACCTCGTTCATTCCCACTTCTTTGAGATTTTTTTTTCTCAGAACCTAAAACACGTCAGGACATTAAAATAAAAAGAGTGTTCTTCTTGGAACATGCGCCACGAAATATAAAAGTTTGAAGCGAAATAAAAATACGATCTGCACCTCGTTGCCTGAATCCAAATGAAACCGCCCAGCATGAGGCATTCACTGGACGCCATATTTGAGGTCAATGTTTAAGCGCATGTCTCAGAATGAGCTACATTAATAGCCTGCTAAGACCGGCAATCTTGATGGTGTGGAATGCACGTTGCGAAAGAACTGTGGAAGCTGGCCGTCAGCACGCTGCTCAGCAACCACGCACACGGATATGGCCGCCAGTGAATTACCCTATAGCTGTATATGTGCGTATTATATACATTGTTTGCGCATAGACCTCTTCAAAAGTCCATCGAGCAACATTGTTCGGTCACCATTGGCTTGCTCAGCGAAGCGCGCGATTGGCTCGAGTCATCGCCGAACAGTGACGTCAGTGCTTGTTATCAACACGAGCTGAGCAGAGCTGACGCCGAACGCCGAAGTCACCGTCGTGTCCAATACATGCTCTACCAAGTATGTGAGCAAGCTAATGCCGGATCAGTCGTGTGGCGCGGACTTTAAAGAACGGTCTATTCTTTTTTTATGTTTTTATCACATAAGCTAGATTTCTGCTTTTGCGATATGCGTGGCGGGAAAGGGGGCTGAGCCTTCGTCGAGCTGCTTTTAGAAGCTTTTTGTTCGAGCCTCTGTTTGTCACGTTTGCCATATGACAGCAAATAAACTTGATTTGTTTTAATTGATTTGAAACACTGGAGGTTGTGTGGGCTGTTTATACTGATCGGAAAGGTCAAAAACCTCTGAATACTGATTTCGAAGGACGTTGGATGCTGTAATTTGTGCACTGACCAATCAGAAGTGTGAAGACCCGCTAACTGTCGTGTGAGGCCCAAGGGGAATAATTAATTTAAATGTTTTGCGAAAATTGTAATGAAACTGTTTTTCAGATGACTGGTTGAATACTTTGAGACTTTGTGGGACCACTCTTAAACGAACACCAGCTTTTTGCATTAAATATTTATGCCGTCGATTGCAAGCTACTAAATGGAAATCACGTTTGTATAAAACCTGAGAACAGCCAGTTTGTAAAATTCGTGGATGAATACAAAACGCAAACATCACAGGAGCTTTTTCCATAAAGGACGCTGTGATTTTCCGGCGATATAGGCGGAAACATCTTCCACTAGCTTTACACGCACATATGAGCATTTCACCTCGATTCCCAGACATTCCAACGTATTAAACAAAGCTAGTAATATATAAAATCTCAAGCTAAAAGTTATATCAATCCTCCGATACATCTGGAATTCGAGCACCGCTACGGCAACACGACTGATGCTGTCTCGCAGCTGGTAACATCCACAGCGATCTTACGCAAAAGGCTTATCGAGTCTCATTTTTCAGGTATTCACGTTAGACGCGAGTCGGAGAGCACGAAGAACTCCGAAATCGTCGGCAAGCAGCGGCATATCACGACTTCCTCCAACGCTTTGCTACCGCGTATCGAACCGACTCGCGTCCACCAGCCTGGACGCTGCCATCTCACCAGTGACGTCACAGCTCTTGCGAAGCAACGTTATTTGATTCGCTCAGTTGCGGAACTGCTCGTAGAGGCTGCTTGCACGAGTTTTACCCCCCCCCCCTCCCTCTCACTCACCACGACTCGCCGCCCGTCGTTCGACGGGCCGGACGGCTGCTATGCTGCATCTGCAGTGTATTCTATGCGAAATACAGGTATAGCTTCGAAGCGCACGGCGTCTAGATGGCGCTCCAGCGCTGCTCTGCGCAAAGACACAGTTATGAAACAAATCTTTGGATGGCACTTCAACGACGGCAGTCGGACTGAAGTGAGTGAGTGGGGGGGTACCCCTCCGCGGGAGTTCTACAACTGACCTTATCTAGTAGCGTTGTTGCGAGGTCACTTCAGCAAGTAGTCAATATTGCGCACAACATGGGGACAACCGGCAGGGTGCCACTTTCCGAACTTCCAGTTTATCACTCTATGCCCCCTACCTTGTTGGTTCTCCTGTTAGAACGGGATCAGCGTAGCTGCTAGCATGCACCTTCTGGCTTTGTCATAACAAATGCCTATGCAATTAAGATTTGACTCTATATTCCAAAATGTAAAGCAAAAATCCTTAGTGGCAACATTGGTCGCAACGCCTTCTTTCTTTGATTTTTGTAATCATGTATCGATATATCACCGTATTTAATTATAGTACTCCATTATTTGCTGCGCATTATTGTCGGTCTCTGGTTTCTAAAAGATATTGAATTTTGTTTTACTTGCATTAGTGATTGAGATACATTGGCCGTTAATCAAAGTGAATCCAAGCTGTAAGTTATATGCCCTTTGTTTGCTTTTCCTGGTAATATGTTTTACCCATTATTCTGCACAACCAATTTGCAGCGATAAACAGCACATATTTGTAACTATGACCTTGCCGATAGACATGGGCTCTTGAGGATTTAACTGAGGCAAACATTTCAGCGTCTTAATGAGCTTTTTTTATTAACGTTACCAATGTCATTAAAAAGTATTTTCAAAGGAAAACACCGGCAGCCCGTTTGGCGTGTTTAGGGGTGCGGCGTTCAGAAAACGCCACTTTCGCAATCAATATTTTGAGTAAATATTTACAAACAAGGTAGCGAACTGCTTTTCTTATAAACGTCTTGTCAGCCGACGCCAACTGGGTAATTAAAATATGTTGTCAATGCGAAAAAATAATTATTGCGCAGAGAACCTTCGGGTACTACTTCTTTGTGTTTATCTACAAATATCTTACCCGATGCGTCCTGCATTTTCTAAGTGTTATAAGTATTTTTAAAAAAATCGCTATGAAACTATGCATTTGAAAAACCAAAATAGATAGCAAACCTTACTCTGGGAATTCACGTAAGACTGAGCACGCAGAACGTTATAGGGTTTATAGTGTTTTAGATCAAGTCTCTACTTTGACAAGTAGAGGCGTTTGTTAAAAAAAAAATTTCTAATTCTCAAAACAATAACTACCACAAACTGATTCCACTCATCGTTGAAGGCCGGAAAACAACACCACAAATATCTCGAGTTGTGTACATTCACCACACCGTTTTTCCACACGATCTGTTCGGATCATAACTAGGGTTGAGCGTCATGCTGTTGTGTAACGCCCATTGTGTGACGTAACCTATGAAGATCATTCATCTTATATATACAATATAGGTTCGTGATTTGTGCTTGCTCTTATTTTGTTCTGGATCGATAGAGCCGTCCTACGAGATATTCTGCCAGCATGTACTTTCCGCGGTTTTCGGTTAACATTTCTCGTGCTTCTCTAGCAGCAAATCTCCACGAAACTATAATTTACATATATGTATATATATATATATATAATTTTAATGAGACCCAGTATTCTTACAAACCCAATTAACGAGGAAACTCTAATGTGTCACTTGTAAAAATCATAAAGGACCAAGCGGAAACACGACTGCTGCGTGTAGCGATTTCAGGCAGAAAATACAGCCATGTTTAACAGTTATATTTCAAGGGGATTCATTCATGCATCTTTTGTATTTTGCTGAAGGAAAGCAGGAAGCCGCCATAATTCACAAGGATGAAAACAGACATAAAAACGGAAACGAAGATGCTCCCTGTGATGCAATTTATGGTTTGATTGCCGGCAGCAGCTTCATATAACGCTGTAGAGTGTGCCATACATCACCAAGACTAACGAGTGCCCTGGAAATAGAAGCTCTTGTCTCCATCCTTCGGAAGGGGCTAGCACATTAGTTTGCTTAGTAGAGGTGGCAGCCAGCTAACGGCACGAAGTATGACATAAACAAATTGGGTGCTGTGTGTTCTTTTCACTCATGGAAATTCGAAGATGAAAAAATGTTATATAATTATGGTGTTCTTACATGGTGGAGGTTGCACGGTCTATTTCCTCTTTTATTTTTTTGTTCCCAGATGTATGTATTGTTCGAAATTAGATTAGTGATTAATTGAGCGGAGTGCTTCAAGGTCAGTGATTCCGCGAGGAACTGAAAGAGTGTCTTACCACAAACATTAGAGCTATTCCTGTGTGTGCTACCTGAAACGACACATTGCCTAGTTTATTTAGTTGTAAGACTGCGCAACTTGTTGGCGGTCCCAACCTCACTTCCAATGGCTTAGCTTCACGTGCGTAATGTTTACTTCGCTTTGCGCTTCGTTGGACGAGCTTATGTTTCCATACCCTGTGCATTTGAAGAGTAACTTTGTTTCAGTACTGCCTGAGTGTAAACTAAATTTAAAGGACATCAACACCCACTACAGTTTGTCCAAGAAATTAATAACAATAACATATTCATTTAGATGGCAAGGTACTCAAAACGTACTTGCTATTTATTATATGAAAATAACGCGTCATCTGTTTATATGTGCCACACAACAGTTTTAAATGTTTTAAAAACAAGATCGTTACACACAAGAAGATGCGATGCGGAGGCCTCAATGCAAAAAATCAACGACAAAAAAACTTGCTCAGAATATTTGAGTTAGGGTACAATAGTAATTACAAAGAACTTGGAGCATTTATATTTTGGTAATAAATGTTTCTAGCTCTACAAAAGAGACCTAATAATAGTCTGGAACACTGCGAAATGAGAGATATGTGTATCATATTTGTATTGACAGTGCCGCCATTAAAATGCAATAGGAGGGTTTTGTTATAAATTGTGCAAAATCATTGTGATATTTTTATACCAATATAATAACCAAAATCATCTGGGAAGAATAAAATTAGGTTTCATAATCAAAAGGGTAACATTAATTAGTATAACTGAACTCAACGCACAGCTTTTGCCGGCCACCCACCTTCTACAGTGTCTTTGGGGCACCACCACCAAGCTTCCAGGATGCGCTGCATGAGGGCTCATGTAAGAGGCTGCTAGAATAGCGGTGACAGGGGTGTCGTGCATATATATTTTTCTTTTCAATTAAATTTTCATAAGAGGTATCAAAACATGTCCAACCAAAAAAACATACTTTACATTTGTTAGGTATACTTTGACTTTAATAAAATAAATTGAGCTTGAGAGGAGGTTTAACAACAATTAACGTTTTTTCACGTTACATGTTTAACGGTGCACGATTAACGTGTAACGTGGCGGAGTGAAAACGGAAGATTAGTGAGTTTTACTTATTGCGTATTTGAGAAAACGGAATTTGTTTGGCGTTTGCGTTAACGTTGCGTGCGTGCGCGTGCACGAACGCAAGGTTAACGACTACGAGTGCGCAAATCCCAGGCTGCGGTCTTTGACTGGAGCATAGCGATGGCGTGCATGAAACGCACAGCCCTCGCGTTTGCTACTGATACGCACTAATAAAACTTTAGTATCCCGTGAGAATGGAAAAATAAATTATGCCCTTATGGCTTCACAAACAAACAAAAATTTCAATATATATTACGCGCCCGCGTCTGTCGACAATGCCGTTTTCCTTTAATCTTGATATTAACAAAAGAACAAGAGGTGCATTGAAATGTATTAGTTTTTTTAATACCCATATTGCAGTCTTTTTTCTAAGCAAACAAAACAAGACGTTGGGAAACATTTATAAACTAAGTTGAGCCATTTGCATTGAGGCGCCTGTTCTTCGATTCATTTCTGAAGCTGCTGCGTCTTTCAGGATAAAATGCATCAGATGTTTTCGCTTCGTATAGCGAGATTTTCTCAAAAAAGGCTGAAATCAAAAAGATGCCATTCTAACTAAGGATTGCACCTTGTCTTTTGTTAATACCCGTTCCCAAGTTTGAATTGCTTTGAGTCGGCGGCGCTAGAATGGGCCGTGAACCAATTGGCAGAGTTTTAAAGTTTTTACTTTTCCAAGCAACGTAATATAGTACACCGCAATGTACAAAAAAAAATCGTTGATAATTAATTTCAAGAAAGAAAAAAGATTGAACGCTTGCAAATATAAATATTTTTGTTTTACATTTGTTACAAAAATGCCATTGAATGTAGTTAAATCTAAGCATACATTCGCACACACCCTTTGGTCACACAACCAATAGAACCATAATCCGTACCTTTATAATGATGCTCCCAAAAAAAATAAGACAGTTCTTGTTCAAAATAAAGACCTTAAATCATTTTTATTTGAACTCCAGGATTCCAAATATGAATAAATTTTTTCTTTTTTTCAAATTGATGCACCAAGTAGCAATTACCGCGCCTTCAATGTAACACTGAAATCCCTTCTTTCTAGCGCGAGCGACGCGAGGAGGTAATCGTGGCGTGTTATGCAGAAATCTGAGCATTTACGTTCCTCAAGCAAGCGTCATACTGAAGCAGGTCAAAGGAGATGTCATCGTTTCGCCGTTTTGCTACAATTGTTGGCTCGCGTCGGTTTTTTCTTTGTGGAGTTAGTGCGCTTTTTGTTTCATTTCTCAGTGGTCTGGGGATGTGGTGTAATTTTAAGGCCTTAGCTAACTTTCATGGTGGTGGCTTCAACACGCCAATCTTGTGTGCGAAGACAAGCGTGAGCGCTCCACTCAACAATGGCGTCATGCGCAGGACTTGTGTCATAAATAAAACCCATTTGAAACACGGTTGTGAAGTAAATATTTGCAGGCTTGCCACTTGCACGCGTTTCGCTCACGAGCCGCAAGCGCAGAGCAGTTTAAAACACTAGGTATGTATCACGTTATCCCGAGCGGTTGGTTTTGTCGATCTTTCTCGCCTCGCATCTCGCGATATGTTCGGGTCAGGTAGTTGTGATATTAGAGTGCAGCTCTTAGGCGCCCGTTTCCGGCTTGAGCGGCGTCGCCGTCGCCGTCGGCGTCACCACTCCAGGTCACGTGACCCCCTTCAGGTCACGTGACCCCCAAGTCACGTGACCACCCCCACACTCTTAACACTGTTCCACTTGGGTTCCGGCTATAAGTGGAAAATTATTGCAAAAATTTTCCACTTACCCACCTGGAACACTGTTCCAGATATCTTGAGAATATGCGGAACACCATTTCAGATAGACCTCCGAGGTGTTTTGCGGAACAGTGCTCCACGTAATGTCATATATGGAAAGCTGTCCCACATATAATTGGGAGACTTATGTGAAACGGTGTTTCATATGTTTATATCTGGAACACTGGTACAGATAGAAGAAGCTAGCTGTTTCCGAAACACTGTTTCATATAAAGCAGGTAAGGGGTTTTTGTTGTCCCACATATTTTTGCACCTGCCTTCTTATAGACCATTCTAAGATGTCAGACATAAAATTAAAAGCAAGGAAGCTGTAAAGAAAGCAGTTATGCTGCACACAAGTTTCTGGTGCTGTGGTATTCGCTTTCTGATAGCTCAGTGTCACCAGAAATCAAGAGCTCGCAGCACATTGTGCATGTGAATAGAGTAACTTGAAATTTAGTATTTTAGAATTCTCAGCGGCAGCTGACGTTTCACTAAGAGACCCAGCTTCATCAGTGTCCTGCAGAAGCTAAGGCTATTTGTGAAAATTAGACTGCCATTCTAGAAGGCTTCTTCCCAAGTCACTCCTTTTGTGATGCACTGTGAGCTCTTCATTTCATAATACATTGAGCTAACAAAAAAGAGCCACATCATCAGAAACGTACTTGCAGCAGAATTGCTTTCCTTGCAATTGCTTTTGATGTGATCTCTATATAACGGCACCTTAGAATGGTCTACAAGGCAAGTGCAAAAATATCTGGGACAACACAACGCCATGACCTGCTTTATAGAAAACAATGTTTCAGAAATGATTGGTACTGTTTTATCTGAAATGGCATCCCAGCTAAGTGGACTGGTTATTTTTATTGTTCGGTGTTTTAAGGCAGATCCAAAACGATACAACACACAAATGGTGGCAGCAATGACAGGCCCTTAAAACATGTTAGTGCGTCGAAAATTTGCGAAATCTACTCCGACCTTTTGAACATCAGTTAGTGGAAGCCATTACTCCAGTAGCCATAACTGTGTAACAAACTGACTGAGCTCAAGATTTCTATCAAGTACTAACAGAAAGAAAATGCTACAGCAGTACAGACATAGCTGTAGCAGATGTGTTTTGCTCACAGTATCTTTGCCTCTCATGTGACGTCTGAGACAAGCTAAAATGGTAAAGAAATCTAAGGCACAAACAATAAAAGAAGAATGATCAGATTTAATCAAATTTTATATTGTAACTCAGTGAACAGTCAGCTAGTGTATAGGTAAGAACTGCTAATGTATAAACATTGTTGGTCACACATGCAGTACTGGCATGGTCAAAGCTTTGCAAAACAAAATGACTAAGTGAAGCACAAACCATATGATAAGACAGTTCCAATTGTTTATTTAACTTGCCCCTCAGCTATAAAATGCTCAGAACTAAAAGGTTGATAATTAGGCGGCGAAGAACAATGTAATTAATCTGAAAGAAACAATGCAGATGGACCTTGCATTTCTAAAGTATTGTGAGAAGTGTAAAAATAAATACAGCTTGTTTCAAAAACTGGGTTAGAGGCTCCTTTCACAGATAAAGCTTCTAAAAAAATAACATGCACCCAAGGTCAACTTAAGGGGTGCTTGACACGTCCAAAAGGTTTTCTTTCAAGTGAGGCGACTGACTACGGTTCCAAGACACCATAAAAAATTAGTTTATTCCAGAGTCGCATATCTTTTTTTTCATAAAAACTAAAAAAATCAAGCCCATTTCAAAGTGCCTGCCTGAGGAGTGTAATGTAGGAGAAATCCAAAAGATGTCAATGTAGTTGGAAAGAGGGCAGTCTTCTTCCGCAACCAGTGTAGAGAGCCGAGAAGCGAACGGAATGAGACTTCGTCTGCACTCGGAGGAGCGCAGCTCCCAGAGACCACACGTATACCTTTTTCATTTATGTTTGTTGCTTTCTGCTCCTCCGAGTGCAGGGGGAGTTCAGTTCCATTCCATTCGCTTCTCAGTGCTGTAATACTGCTTGAGAAAGAAGACTGCCATCTTTCCGACCACCCCGACATCTTTCGGGCACTTGTTAAGTCACACTGCTCAGGTTGGCACTTTGAAATGGGTTTGATATTTATACTTTTCATTAAGAAAATGTGACTCTGGAGAGAACCAATTTCTAGGTGTCTTAAAAGAAAAAATATTGCATCTCAGAGGTTCCTTAAATCAGGCTTGTATAGTAGTTTGAACATAACTTAACACTCACCTAGTTTGTGTTAGTTTCTGTGTTGGTACATTCTGAGGGTGCATTTTTCAACTCCTTTAAGAGAGTCTTCAGTTTAAATGACATGAGACATGACTCAAACACCTCGCTCTTGACTAGCACTGTTTGCAGGAGACCCAAAGTTTGTCCAAATGCATAGAGGTAAGAAAGATTCAAAACAAAGTAAACAGCGAGGCACAGGATCAAAGCACATTCAAGAGAGAATCTGGGAGTCAGGTGAACACAGCACTTCCCACAGGTGATCTTGTGTTCTCCGTCTCGCATCCTGATGATAAAGGATCCCGGAAAAGGCGTGTCCACAGCGGGCTCCTCCTTTGTTTAGAGAAATATAGCGTAAGCTAATGTGATTATTTAATCAGATCACCGTAAATAAAAACAACTGCAAGGTAATACATGGCCATAAATAGCCACGATGCTAGCAGTATCAAAATACTGATGAACCTAAATTATATATTTGAAGCTGACAAGCAATGTTTCTTAATTATTAAAAGCATCTATTGAAGCAGATGTTGGACATGGTGAGTCTCTACGTTTATCCCTATCCAGGCCAAGGCTGTAAGGTTTATTTTGAATAGGTATGACCGTAATTTTTCGCCCTCCTCGGCTGTTTCATCTCTGGGGCTGGAGCCTTTGTCTAGAAGGCGAACAGTTTATAGAATTAAAATGTTGCACAGAATTGTTAATGAGGACTGTGGAATTGAGAGAAGTAAATATATTTCATTCTCTACTAGCTCATGCACCAGACGATCTCATTCATTAAATATTGTTCCTTTTCAGTCTCATACTAACTGCTTTAGATATTAGTTTTTCCACATAGTATTGAAATTTGGAATAATCTTGATGGGAAAATACGTACTCTTCCCTATGGTGATTTTATTAGTGCGGTTCTGCCTATTCGTTTCAGTAACGCATGACGTCATCGTTTTCATTTCTGTTATGTTCAAGGGCATGTTGTATTGTTCGAATGTTAATTTGTTTCTGTATTTTCCACTCCTGCAATGACCTCACAGAGGTCGCAGTATGTGTAAATAAATAAATAAATAAAAGATGGTCACCAGTTACAATTTTAACATAGGGGAAATGAGGGCTAGACTATTTCTGCACCTAACTCTTTCATATTAAGGACGTGGATATATTTCTTATTGATAATTATAAATCCGCAGCCAGATTTGAAATACCTTATTAACAATACAATATAGGGCAAACTATAACATTGTAATTAGGTCATTTGTATGAGTCCTTAGGTTTGTTTTTGGTGAAAATGTGATTTCTTAAATCTAAATTATGATTTCTAAAGATCCCCCATAGGTTATAAATTTAACAAAATGTCTTAAAGCAGTGTTATTTATCATAAATCACTACTTCAGAAACTGAGATAATCAATGCATTGGATAATCATCCAATGCATTGAGAATCACGTTCTTTATCTTTCTGAACTGCTGAGGATTCAATTGGGTATTCCGATTTTGTGAGATGATTCAAATAAAAACTTCGAAATTACGATCTTGTTAAAAATTCATAATTTTGTTTCTACTAAAGCAGAATGCATTAGGTGGAACCTCGATGTCGAGGAGCGACTCGAGAATGGAGATGTTCGCACACTAGAAGTGATGACATCAATCCAATTGAAGGAGTAGCTGGTCACACACCATATGACGCCCAGACATCATAGTGAACTTCCGTTAATAACCACGGTGTGGTTATAACGCTGTCTACACAATGTCTATGGCAAAGACAGCAAAGTAGAAGTTCAAAGTAGAAGTCCTTACCAGTGCGATGAGAGAAAATGTTGCCCTTTTTGGCCGAATGTAGCAGTCAATGTCAAGGAAACTTCCTCTGTTCAGTATTTGTCGAACTTCGCACAGCTTGGCCTCCATGTCTTCAAGTGAGGATTTGAATCGAAGCTCTGCCTCAAGTGCCAGCTACAAATATAGAAGGACATGCATGACTCTCAACAAATTTGTAAAGGTTGATTCTACTAAAGTACCATCATAAAATGATACTGTAAGCAACCTATTTTTCGCAAGCTCAATATTTTGCGAATTCGGCCAAAGCTGAAGCTTTCGAATTATTTGAGGGCACTAGCCTTAGCAAGATGGAAGGATCTCAATGTAGCTTTCAAGGTGGACACATTATTTCTGCCTGAATTGTTGATATGACTTATTTTTCGTGAATTGCAGGCGATTTGCCAAAATTAAACCAGAAAAAAAAGATGGGTCTTTTACAATATTAAAAAATTCACACAAACATTCATTTAAGAAGCCTCCTTAAATGTGCATACCAGGCTACAGCTACACATGTAATACATAATCTTTCACTTAACATAACAACCCTACGAGAAACACCATAAATA
>JAZHYW010026235.1:0-14879 GCA_037355805.1 Ixodes ricinus | reverse complement strand
AGAGCCCCGCTGTATAGTGACGCCGCCCCAAAGAGAAGCCCTCTTCCTGGAGCTCCTCGCCCGTACGCCAGGAAGGAACGCGCTCGGCCGTCGCTCTCGAGTCTCGTGTCAGTCGTCGCCGGGGGGCGGGGGGGGCGTCGTTAGTTTGTTTTATCTGTGGCGTCACTAACGTTGATGATGATAGCTAGAGAAGCGCCCCCTGGAGTTCGCGCTCGCCGCCAAAAGAAAAAATCAATAAATTGATCTGCACTGCCTTCTTGGGCCTTGACCAACTTCTCGATTGACACAGGGCCACAAAAGCACCGAATGATTGTTCTCACTCGACACTCGTGTACTCAAAATTCTCTAAACTTTGACGGAAATAGTGTATAAATGTATGTCTCGTTAATATATGGGTACCCCGCTATATGGGAACCATTATCGGGGACAAACCGGGAAAATACGTGCACGTTTGTCTCGTGATTATGAACAACTCACATTATGAATGATTTTTTTTTTAGAGCGGGGGCAGGGGTGGAGAGGCGGAGGTGTTCATATTAGCGAGCTATCGCTGTATTCACTTTTGCTTTGTTTTATGCTGTTTCGTCAGAAGTGGTTTTTCTTGCTTTTATCCTAAATATAGTAAGAAGAGTTTGACCATAAATGCTAGCGCAACTGCATAACATGTATGATAGAGCTGCTGGCATGGCGAAAACATTCCCAGTAAGTTGGCTATCATTCTATTTCCTATACATGACCTGCCTCACACACTGAAACTCCCTTGTGTGCGATTCTCGTCTCGACGCTTCATATAGAGTAAATATAGAGTAAGATCGTAGCCGCTGTTCCATTATATGAAAAAAATATACCAACCAGCTATCGAACCCCAATTGCAGTGCGGTAAATCATGGCATTTGAAGCAGTTTTTATAGGCCCACAAAAAAAAAACAATTCAAAGGGTTTTTGTGGTGCTGTGTAGCCAATGTAATGATAGAAATATAATACAATCGATTAGCCTAAATTTCCGGACTTTAATTATTTAGTTATTTTTTATATAAGTATTCAGTGAATAGAAGCAACATACATTTGTTCATAATAAAGACACAGGAGAACATACGGTAACAAACTGTTTGTTGGTTAAAACTCATTCTCACAAGGCAGTATTAGAGACGCTAGTGTGCTCGTTTCATCGTGGTGAATAATGAACTCATACTGGAATTTAAGCAAAAGCAAATCTGTACCCAATTGCCGGATTGCCTCCCTGTTGATTCATTCAACGGAACGAAACACCCCAGAGCTTAACAAGTCTGAACACGACGAAATGACTGTTCTGTTAAAGAACTATAGCAGCCTGCTTGCGTTGAGTTGGCAAGCAGTAGACGTTTGTTCGCGCGCTGTGGTTCCGAAGTGATCCGGGTCAGTGGTGACTATACTTCTTTCCAGCTTAACAAACGCAGCCGATGCTGCGAGCTAATGGAACAAATCAAAGAAGCGTTAAAAGCGGAACTCAAAAAGAAAATTCTGCGGACCCAATGGAAATTTCTAGTAGATCGTTTGGATAACCATATTAAATATATCGATGCTTCAATGACGACTTTTGTGCATGCATCATTCAATTACACTTACCGCGTATCGTTATCGGAACGCAGAAACGATCGAGTACAACTCCCTTATTTCGAGTACCGGCACGGAAACGTTTCGGAAGAACGTAACTACCGAAAACGTAGGCTACACTCCGTTTCCCCTTACGACGAACAGGCAGCGCAGCCGTGAGCCATCGCAGCAAATTCAGTGTCTGCGAATGAATCACGTGACTTACGTGATTCGTGAATCACGAATGAATCACCAAAAGTACGTGATATTCACACGGCATTAGATTGGTTCCGATAGCTCGCAGCGCCCATTGTAAGGTGAAACGGAGCATAATTGGTTTCGATGTTAGACGAACGCTCAAGAGCATCGAGCAAAGCGGGGAAAGAAAGGGTGGGCTTTGTTCCGTTCTTTATAACCCGACGCATATCTTCACCCTGTAGCAAGTTATGAAAAGCGGAACAAGTTCCTCCCACAAATCCCTCAGTTCTTTCCACGTTGGAGGAGGCAGAAGGAGCTCGCCTGCTCTCCAGCAGCCACTCTGCCTAAGTGGAAAGAGTGAAGAGCTTCGTGGAAAGAGCCTCGTCCTGCTTTTCCTTACCTGCAACAGAATATAGCTGAGATATTAGGTTGAGAGGAACCAGAAAAGCCTGACCGGGACATCGTAGTTTTTGGGAACGGTTTACGGGGGAGACACCTCGTCGATCGGCGCTGCGCAGGCGACGGGTATAGGAACCGTGCGGATCTAATTCAAGCCCCGACCAGGGCGCCCCTAGCGGCAAACGGGTCGGTTGTCCCGGGAGCTTCTGCCAGCCGCTGCGTTGGTTGCGCGTTGTGGCGGGTTAGCGCTGTAATTTCTGAGATGGCTATTCCGCACCAAGAAAGCCGCAGCAATTGCTGCGTGGTCGACTACAACAGTACGTGCAAGATCGCGCACGGCACCAAGTACCACATCGTCCCTTCGAAGCCGTATGAGGCGGAGTACTGCGCGACCTGGTGCGACTTGTAAGCGTCCATCAGGTTAGGGCGTTTTTACCTTCCAGTTCGAGCTTTGTTTAAGCTGCTGACGAATAAAACAATTAACATTTTTTCTATTCTAGCGACGATGGAACAGCATCGACACCGACGGCAAACCCTAAAGTATGCGGCAAATACTTCACCGGAATCGAGAAGCGGAATGCCGTCGCCCACCTAAGCCTACCCTTGGATGTTTCAGCCTACAGGAAGATAGTAGTAGGAATCGCGGAACGGCGCGAAAAAATCGCCTAGTTATTGTCAAGCTGATTCAGAAATAAACGTGCATATAATTACCGCAGTCCACTCAACGCCAACAAAATTTTTTGCGGCCGCGCTTAATTTTGTTTGCGGGTATACGGCGCTCCGTGACATCCACTTGTCCGTCGAAACGGACCTCCTTCACGTCGTACACGCGGCCGGATCTACGAAGGAGCTTTCCCTTCGTCATATTGCTACCACTTCGTCATATTGCTACCACAGAAGAAGCTTTCTGGATTCGTAAACGCCTTAAACCCCGTCGTAATCACCACGGGAACACTGCCCGCTGTGCTGCTCATCGTCATTGCTTCACCCCAAGATTGATATTGATATTGATATTTTATTGCACTTTGGGTGGGTAGGGACGTGCAGGGTGTGCAGGTGTTACGGAAAGGCTGGCGCCCATGCAGTAGGTATGCCCATAACACCAACCCGCACGTCCTCTCTGTACAGTTTTTACAGGTAGTTAAAACAAAATTCTGCACCGGCTACCGAAGACGGTTTCCGGATTCGTAATCGCCCACTGCCCTCTGTGCTGTTCGTTGCTAATACTTCCCGATGATTCTGCGCCGGCGGCACCGGCTACCGAAGGAACTTTCCGAATTCGTAATTGCCTTAAATTCCGTCGTAACCACGACGGGGACACTGTCCTCTGTGCTGTTCGTCGCCATTGCTCCCCGATGCTCCTGCGGCGGCTACCGCTAGGTCGCGGCGAACAATAGGCGACCGCCGCGACACGGCCGGCATGCTCGCTTCCTATATAATATTAGAGAAATGGATAACGAAAGCACCACTCGCATGGCGGAGCAAGGCCAACACCACCTAGGATAATCAGAGCCCGTGATGACGTCAAACTAGCGTCTCGACGTCATCGCGACGAGATCGAGCGGGGACACCGATAAGACACGAGTGCTGCGTAAGCGTTCAGCTCCGCCTCGTGTTCATTCATTGTGTCGAAGGACGCTCGACGTTAAGCTGTGACCCAATATCTGCGTTGGCGCCACCCGAGGGTAATCGTTTAACGGGGAGGTGGAGAATCTTGTTCGTAGGTTTTGATAATTCTAGTCGTGTTATACTCCGTTTCACCTCTATATTGTACCGCAGCGAAGGCTAGAAGCGCGAGCTCATAGCATTGGCAGCTGTCGCCACGTACACGAGAGTTTGCGCCGCAGAGATCTCTACCAGAGCAAAGAGCCCGCGCTTGTAGCCGTTCCTGCGGTACATCATAAGGTGAAATAGAGTATTTGCGGCGAGATGTTTCGGTGGCGCCCTCAGATCGGTTACCTTTCATGACGTCATTACCTTGTGAACAGCAAGTTCGATGGTGTTTGTAATGAGCATTCTGGAAGCTTGAAATCATATCGGTCTCAAAGCAACACTGCCAACACCGTCAAAATTGAAGTTCTTCCATTCCTCTTATTTCCGTCGATAAGACATCCTTTGCTGACGTCATAGTCAGCATTCGACTAATTGTGGTGGGCCGACCACAGCGACGCTTCCGATCGCTCACGTCGCCAATAGTAAGGCTCTCCCAGCAACAATTCATTCATTTTGTGGCGCCCCCTGACGAAGGGAATAGACCTTTCTCAAAGTTCCGTCGGTGCAACATTCGGCCGTCGCTATTGCTTGGCCACGTAGCGTGTGATTGGACCCGAGCCCTCGCCGAACGCTGACGTCACACTCGTTCTCTATACGAGCTGAGCCGAGTTCACCGAACTCTGACGCCACACTCGCGTCCAATACATGCCAGAGTATGTGATCAAGCAATGGCGAAAAGGTGATGGAGCGGATTGATGAAAATGCTCTATTAACGTGACAGAAGTGGTGTTCATGATTTGGGTCATAAATGTGACTTGTGAAAAAGAAAGTGCTTTCAAGAGTTCCAAGCTTGGGAGAAGAGCGTGTTGGTTCAAGTCAAGTATGAAGAAAGATAAAACAATTAAACAATTAAAACTGGGACAATACAACACATCTTTCATGTTTTGAAAGATGTGTTGTATTGTCCCAGTTCTAATTGTTTTATTCTTTCTTTATAATTGAGAGTTCCAAGTTTGCCCGTGTTATTCCAGATATCGATTCTGATCGGTACAGAAACAAATACAGAAACTGTCTGTCTATAAGTATCGCGCTAAACGCAGCTAGTAGAGCTACTAGACAAGCCGCGCTCAGGGTATCGACACTTCGTTCCCGGATTATCTCGTGGGCGCCGCATTTTTTTTCGGCTTAGTGCAGAGTGGGCGCAATTGGCGATAGTTACGATTAGAAAATGGGAACTCTAGATGCGGTATCAGGAAGTTTGGGACAATATAGGTTTGATTTATCGGGAACTGTTTTAGCAATTCAAGGGGGACGAAAAAGCTTACCCGGGATTTCAGATAAATCGTCAGATTAATCGGGCAACCGTGATTTTGAGCGCCAAGATGGCTGGAGTGGTCGTTATTCTGCAGCGCCGCCTATATATGACCGTTTCTGTGTACTCTCGTCCCCAGCCACCTAATAGGGATATTCGGTATGGGCGACGAAAAAATAATCCAACGTTTTCAACCTGCAAATAGTAAAAAAATAGGGAGGCAAAACGAGAAAGTGTGCCGATTACGCTTATATCCTAAATGCCCTCTATTGGCGTGGCAAAGGCAAAACAATGTTTTCGCCCATACTGGAAGTGACGTCAATTCAAGATGGCGGCACACTTGCAGAAAAGGTCTATACGTCGTTTCAGAGCTTGGGTCCAGACGCAGCCGACTGCTACAAGCGCGCAGCCTCCGGGCTTTCAGTGGTCCCTGGGCCGCTGAAAAGCACGCCTTCGCCGCACTCCGCAGATGTTTAAACAGTCCGCGACCAGAAAAGCAATATTACAAGAGCTTTCTTACACCAAATCGAATGCTGAGGAAGTTGCACTTTTGAATCATAACGATCTGCGGTTGCGTCTGCTGCACAAGCCCCAATATGGCGGCGGCAATGTCGGGGAACGGGTGCCGATACTCTAAGCGCAGCTCATTTAGTGGCTCTCGTGTCCCTGCTTGCACTGTGCAGTGCAGAACTTACCAGGGCCACATGCTCGCGCTCTTATTGGGTTGACTCGACTCAGGCCTCGCCCTTGAACTCAGTTTTTCTTCTTCTTGTTTTGTTGCACGTGTGCACTGCAAGGAGGGTCCATTTGACACAACTGCGATGCTGCTTTGCAGTACATCTGCGCGTTTATTTTCCACTCCACAAACACAGAAACGCCGGGATTTTCCGTTCCGGTGCAAACCTTTAAAAGTGAGGCATGTGCTAAACCATAAAACAGTTGTTCCTGGCGGCAGTTTGTAACTTGGCGCAAAAGAAATCACGAGGCTTGTGTCCACAAAATATGCACACGATGAAAAAAAAAGTAACAATATGTAATTGCAATAATTTGGAATCATTTAATTGGTCAGAAGTCAGAAAATGCAAGCGAGCTGGTTAGGAAACTATCTTATACCCAAATCACACAGCAACGTAAAGGTACCTTTAGCCCAGGTACCTGTCGTAAAGGGTGCTGGAGATCGTGATCACACAGCGCATAAAGGTCCCTTACGCTAATCATAATCATAATGTAATCATAATCATCTTTATTTGCTCAGGAGAGCCGCGGCACCGCAGAAAGGCAACAGCCCGTACCAAGGAGGCCCGCGGTGCCGCGTCTAGTGATGGTGATTATGAGATGATGTAATATACAAGATGAAAGTGATGGTGATTATGATATGTGTGTCAGGCCTAGCAGCATTCTTCGCGGTGATGGTCTTCGCGATGCTGCCATGGGCTGCTTACTTCTGGCAGGCCGGACTCGAGAGCCTGGAGAGGGCTCCTCGCTTGTCGGACTTGCATACGAGCCGGTCAAATTACCGGTGACGCAGGGAGTCCAGCACCCACCCCCGCGGGGGGGGGGGGGGGTTCCAGCGGTTGGCGCCGGTGTGGCCGGGCGGCGGTATTTACGAAAGCGGGCCTTGGAGTCTCCCAGCTTGCAGTCCAGCTTGTAACTGAGCAGCATGAGCACCCCATCGATTGAAGACATGTTCTATGCCACTGGTCCGGCTGGCTCTCTGTAGATCGAAAAGACACGTCTTACGCCCAGCTGGCTTCTTCTTCCATTCTTCGGAGGTCCTGTATATGGAGCTCGCCGAGCTCCCCTTAACAGTTACGAGAGTAGCCTCGGACCCCACGAACTCAAAACAATATCACAAATATATAAATATATCTTGTTTAATGCATTATAACAAATTGAGTATATATACGTATCAAATTATGAAATGATTGTGAACACAAATGTGATGGAATAATACAATAATGCGAACGCATACTCTAGCTAGCAGGTAGCAGCGGCGGCACGTGGAAAACAATGTCTGCTACGAACCCGAACGCGATGGACCACTGCGGCTCTTTTGAAGGTTGCAGACGAGTCGCCCGACTCTCCCGCCAAGACCCCTTATCTTCGTCGTCGCCCATCCCTTTCGATCGCGTGACTGGCGTAACCGTGAGACTCCGTCAGCGGTTCGTTTCTGCCGGCACTATATAGCTACTTCTGTGAGAACTTTGCGGAAAAATGGAGCTGCTTAACAGAAAAAGGTTGCCCCCTCGCAATGCAAACTCGTAAACGCAGATGATTGGAGCCAGTATGGCCAGACAGGTCGGACGATTTTCGAGCAAGACTCATTTAGGTGAGCCCTTAGACGTAGAGAAAAAAGTAAAGTGCGCGCAAAAGCAGACAGAAATATTATTTCGGTTTCAAACGTAATATTTCACATCCACAATAAAAAGAAACTGCGCGTCAAGCCGATTTTGAGGAATAATTATTTATATCACGTACTCCTCTGCGGTTTAGCTGGAATCGCAATCGACATCAACCTAAAGTGCTCCGTTTAGTTATCGTGATCAAGAACGCCGTTTACTACAGGTACCTTCAGCTAAGGGACCCAGCTAAAGGTACCTTTACGCTGCCGTGTGAATGGGGTATTATACCCAAATCGCACGCAGCGTAAGGCCTTTGCTCAGGTACCTGTCGTAAAGGGAGCTGGAGAACGTGATCACACGGCGCATAAAGGTCCCTTTCGCTAAGGGAGGTCCTATGTTAAACGGAGCTCGCCGAGCTCCCTTTACAGCTACAGGGAGTAGCCTCGGACCCAAAAACTCGAAATAAAAATCACAGGTATAAAATATATCTTGTTTAATGCATTATAACAAATTGAATATATATAAGTAGCGAATTACGAGATGTTTGTGGACACAAATGCAATGGAATATTACATTAACGAGGAACGCATACTCCAGCTAGCAGGTAGCAGCGGCGGCACGTGGAAAAGAATGTCTTCTACGAACCCGAACGTGATGGACCACTGCGAGCTCTTGTTCGAGGTTCTAGACGAGTCGTCCGACTCTCCCGCCCAGGACCTTTTATCCTCGTCGTCACCTATTCTTTTCGATAGCGTCACTGGCATGTAGAGTTGTTGAAATGATGAATAATGGTCAGAAAGGCGGCAGAGACAGGAGCCAAAGAATGGCGACCATCACTGTTCTCCACCTTTATTTCCTCTTCTTTTCCCCCAATCTATCAACAAACTCCCACCACTACACTAAAAAACAGCGCGTGAAACCGATTTCGAGGAATAATTGTTTATCACGTGCTCCTCTCGCGGTTTAGCAGGAATGCAATCGACATCAACTTAAAGTGGTCCGTTTATTTATCGTGTGATCAAGAACGCCATTTACGACAGGTACCTTCAGCTAAGGGACCTAAGCTAAAGGTACCTTTACGCTGCCGTGTGAATGGGGTATCAGGGTCTATAAGCATGTTGTTATCGATGTTTATTTGCTTTGACTAAAAGATTACATACTACAAAAATAAAATGAGCAATCTTGAAAAAGCCAGTTCTAGCGTACGTTACATTTTAGATTACCTTGTCGTAAGAAAATCAGGCACGCTGAATAACTTCTGGACTGTTTATGAGTTTGGATGTACACGCCTGTGTGTGCATGGTATATGTTATTCATGACGCTCAAAAGGAAGTAGAAGACGTAGCTATATATATATGAAAACGTATAGTTCGAGACGAAGAGACATACAGAAAATCACGGGCGTTACGATGTTTTAAACGAACACATGTATGTAGCGAAAAACTGCAGCAACCATATATATACATATATATATGCATATATATATATATGTATATATATATATATATACATATATACACATATATATATATATGTATATATATATATACATATATACGTCAGCCGGCCGGAGTCCGGCCTGATGAAGACCGGACTCCGGCCGAAACGTCGAAGAATAAACCACCCGTTGTTGCTGTTTTCATCAAGGGTTTTGCTTTTCTCTCAGTTATACCCCACGCGTTCGGCCCCCGCCACCATGCCCGTTGTTTATATATATATATATATATATATATATATATATATATATATATATATATATATATATGTATATATATATATATAAGTATTTGTTTTGTACTGATCCAGTGATTTATCGATTCGCGAATCACTGAGGGGTGGCTCAGCTGAGGAGTTTGCGGCCAGCCAGAATGCGGCGTGCCTGACACACAAATACAGCAATGAGTATTGGCGACGTGAGCGATCAGAAAGCGTTCGCTGTGGTCGGCCCATTACCATTGACCGAATGCTGACTATGACGTCAGCAAATGATTGATTGAAACGTTTATTTGAAAGACCACGCCTCTGGCTTGTGGGCCTCATGTGGCGTGGGGGAAGGGGTAAAAAGAGGTCATCGACGGAAATAAGAGGAATGTAAGAACTTTATTTTTGACGGAGTTGGCAGTGTTGCTTTGAAAGCGCTATGATTTCAGGCTTCCACCATGTTCATAACAAACACCATCGAGCTTGTTGTTCGCAAGGTAATGACGTCACAAAAGGTAACCGAACGAGGACACCACCGAAACATCTCGCCGCTAATAGACACTTGCAAGCATGGCGCCTCACTGGTGACCTATGCGTGCAAGTATGTGCAGCGTGCGCGTGAACGTGCTGAGCGCGTGCCGACAGCGAGTTTCAACAGTTATTTTGCGACGTACATGCATTCAGAGCCATCAAGACTGACGGTCTTAGCAGTGTATTAATGTGAGCTCGTTCTGAGCACGCGTTCTTAACATCACCCTCAAGTATGATGAAAGCTGGAGCTCGCACGAGTTTTGCCGTCAATTTGAAAGCCAACCAGTTTGACTACGCCACCGCTGCCGCAATGCTTGTCTTTCAGACGGGCGGCAACCTCGCTGGAGTTCTGATGCGCGTGTGGAGCACGAGGCGGCACGAGAACCCTCTCGTGCACCGCCGTCTGCCTCCTGTGAACTAAAGTTATGGCGGCGTCACACGTATGCTGAACGCTATGCGGCAGTGGTGGCATAGTCAAACTGGCTGGTTAGATCGGTCTATAGACCATTTGCTGTCTTACCCAGCATCAAGGAGAATGCAGGGATTGGTGTTCCACGCGCCACACGCGCACGCCTTTCCTGTATAAAAGATTCGAAGTAAATAACCAAAAGAAAGCGTTGACGAACGCGCGTGCAAGATGCCATTTGTTTTAGGTTTTTGCTTTGGAAAAGTTACCTACTGCTGAGGCCAGCACGTGGGGCGCGTGGAACACCAATCCCTGCATTCTCCTTGATGCTTGGGTAAGACAGCAATAGGTCTATTGCTGTGCTTCTGCGCGAATCTCAGCCTGCTAACACCAATGCGCTACAAGACCCTCACTAGCGAAAAAAAAAACATTGTGAAGACCGAAATGCCGACGTGGGCGGAACAGCTAATGTAGTTGATGTCTGATGGCACATGGTGGAAGAGGATCCAGAAAAGTCGAACATACAGTGTGAGACGGATGTATTGATTCTGAATGTTTCCTTTGAACGGGTGGTTCTCATTTGAACCCGTTCGCATTTCTACCTTCTCGTTTTCACCTTCTCATTTCAACCCAGCGCAAAACAACTTTCGCTTTTCTCCCTTTCTCACTTAAACCTTTCTCAAAACGAACTTTCGGGTTTTGACCATTCTCAAAACGACTTTTCTCATTTTAACCCTTCTCCTTTCAAACTTTCTTAAAACGTACTTTCTGGTTTTGACCATTCTCAAAGACTTTATCATTTTAAACTTTCTCATTTCAAACTTACTAAAAACATACTTTCTGTTTTTGACCATTCTCAAAACTACTTTTCTTAATTTTAACCGTGTACATGATCAGGCTAAGGAAAAGCAATAATTTCAGCATACACTCACGGGAAACCGAAATAAAGGAACCAATGACATTATGAAGTCCAGGCACCTGAAGCTTTATTACGCCTTGAAATGCTACTTGGAGAATGACATCTAGAGTGTATGCCAATCCACGGCATGACGGACGACACATAGGCAAATATACAATGATCGTAGATCTGTACGACCACTCCGACACCGGTTGTAAATAATTCAATATCCTCACAGGGCATGCCAGATGAGCATAATTTGCATCCGATGATTCACGACTGAAATGAAGAAAAAAATCTGTGCCTGGTAGAAAAGCCCTCAAGCCACGCATCATCGCACCCGCACATTTCGAAGAAAAAAAAAAAGAAAAAACGCCGCAGGGCCAGTTTGCTAATGGCAGGATCTCCTTTGTGACTTTCTGAGGGGACGAAGGCATTCTCTGGCCTTTGAATGGTCCGTGTTTTGTTGCTGCGGTCATCTTAGATAGTTTAACCAATTACCCATCTTGTGGGAACAAAGCTCCAGAATAAAGCTTTACCGAGCATGGGATCGCATTGAGGTGCGATGACTGATTCTGCGGCAAAAAACGTTTTGTACTATGCGTCTCGAGAAGAGCCGTTCAGTAGCCTAACGATTAGCCATACGATTTGAATGGCATAATGCTTTGCGAATCGCTTGTAACGTGACGGTATGGAAAACAAAATATTTCTGTGAACATATTTCGATTGCAATGTATCCTATGCAAAAGGGTTAAAATGATTCATGCGGGGGTGGGCACAGGATCGTTGGCCGCTCCCTGCTGGTGGTGCTCTTGAGTGGTGGCGGCGGCGCTTTGTGAGCGACGAGGTGCACAGTAGGGCGAGAGACCTGCCGCGGCTGTTGCTTTGTGATGCTGCCAGTGCGGGCGGTAAGCGATCGCCAGTTAGCCTTGGTGTGGAACATGACATTAAGTGTTCGCATCGGTGCACACTGGCACAGGTAGTCCACGAAAATGGATCGACGAACATGTTAGAATTGTAATAATATGTACAATGGCGACTCTGGCGGGATTTTTGTTTGTTTGTGTGCTTGTTTTGTTTTAGATCTGGTTATTTTTTGATCAAATAACAATTGCTATGGAGTAGCCGGCACTGTCATTAACAGTGCCAAACATCTCCATTATTTTTATTCATTTATTAACTTAGAAAGAGAGAGACTGGTTGAAATTCCAAGAGCACTCTAAAAAGGATGACACGCAAATTGTCAAACTATATGTTTAAACGATACGGGTTGAAACGCCGAGTACCTGTTTTGAGACGGAGTTTTAATTAAACAATAAGGATTTAAATGAGAGCGGGTTCAACCGAGAAGGGCATAAATAAGAAAAGGTTAAAGCGCCAAGAGCGTTAGGCGATTGGTTGAAATACACGGTGTTTAAATGAGAAAGGGTCGACACGCGAAGGGTTAGAACGCGAAGGGCATTTTGAGAATGAGTTCAAACGAGAAGGGTTCAAATGAAAATGGGTTCAAATGAGACGGGTATAAATGAGAAAGGGTTGAAACGCGAAAGGTTAAAACGAGAAGGGCGTTTTGCGAATGGGTTCAAACGAGAAGGGTTCAAATCAGAATGGGTTGTTTCGAGATACACCCTTCTGAACAACCTAGATATGTTCTGGCTATATTTAATGTAATTGCAGACAATATTTGTAGATTATACATCTCTTCAACTTTCATACATTTTTTGTCTGTTTTTTAAACTTTGGGTTGTCTTCACAGTTTGCGCAATCAGTTTCTGGTACTAAGAATCTTCAAACCAGAATGATATTTGGACATATTATCTTGAGGATACGCAGAGTGCCGATAGTTATTTGTAATTGCAATATCTTATTTAAGTCTTTGCAAATTTTAACTAACTTTTTAAAGGGCTTATGACGTCTTTATTTTTATTTATTAAATTGAAACTTTATGCACCGCTTTTTGCGAGATACTGGCACTGTAGCACATCGCGACACAGTTAGCGCGAACACGACATCGGCGACTTTTCGCATTTTATTAGGAAAGAGCATCAGTGGGCGCACAATTTCACCCCATATATTAGAGCCCTAAATGAGCTCTTTCTATAACAATGATATATTTTATGACAGCCTTTCGGTTCTAAGAGAAAAACACAAAAAACTGGCGATCGCTTGTTCGCGCTAACAGTGTCGCGCTGTGTACACTTCACAGGGAAAATAATAAACTAGTGCACCATGCTCATTATAAAAAAGTAAGAAATTTGTGTACCTATATGTCCAGCAAATGCACAAACAAACAAAAACACCTTTTCCATGTAGCTAAGTAATATGCCTGTCAACTCAAAACTATAGAGGTCACATAAAAATTAATAACTGTTAAAAAATAAGAGAAAACGTATCAAGTAGCTCAAGTTGAACTATCGTTAGAGCATACTATATGAAAAAATTGTCTCCGACCCACATATCTTCGCTTAAGCTAATATCCACACGTTTTGTGACGCCTTCTTCACTATCAGGGTATTAGATAAATAAATAAATAAATAAATTGATACATATATAAAACGAATAAATGTATAGGTTAATGAGCGAAACATAGGAATAAGATTAGGTTTCACAAAGAATGCGGTAAATAAAAGGAAAGCCCGTGCACAAAGTGATTTCATAAGCGTAACGTAAACGGCCTCACTTAACACGTTACGTGACGTGATGCAACGCGCATCTTCGAGTCTCGGTATAAAACCGATTGAACGTGTAGACAGGGACAGGATAAAAGTGCGGTAAAAGTTCCGCATCCAGCTCGAGCTTTCTGCCTTTGACAGCACTTGAACGCACGCGCAGCCAAGACCTCGCGGAAGGCAACGAGCACGTGCTGCTGGATGCGGAGCATCTACTGCACCATAGCCTCCTCTATACTCAGGAAGCCCGGCAGTTCGACGACGGAGCCATATAAGAGCCCGGTCGCAGATTTGGAGCGCGAGGATCAGGTAGCACAGAGCATCAAAGAGCCATTTCTTGGGGAACCTGGACGTCAGCGCACAACCTTTGCAGCGGCGAGGACCCGAAACACACTTGTTCACTCAGGAGGAGTGTGTTTCGGCGTCTCGCCGCAGCGGGGCGCCAGTCACGTGGCTCTCCTCTGACCGATTGTCTGCCGTTCCACCTTTTCCATTTCGGCGGCCACTTCTGCATATAGGAGGCTATGACTGCACTCTTTTCCCGTCGCCTGCTACGAAATAAATCTTCTTTTTTTTTTTTTTTGAGGCTGGGTGTTTTTATTGTAGAATACGTTTTTTGGCTTTGCGCGCTGTCGTTTTGCCTCTCCGGAGTAGGATCACCCGTTCACAGTAAATACTAATAACAGACTCGGGCGCTCCACAAACGACCCCCGAGAAACGAGTCGACGGTAAGTGGAGCCGGAAGCGCGTGTCTGCCTGCTGCCGGATGAGCGAATCCCAAGGACGACCCTCGCACGACTGCGCTCCCCGCATTTGCATAGAGACTAGAGCGGCCCGCGAGTCTGGCCCAGGCTCACGTGGCTGTTAGTTAGCTCTTTGCTCTCTCACGCTGCGCTGGCACGCGGGATTTGGGTACTTCTTTTATTTCCGCGGAAAACGCCAGCCCTAATTAGATTTATTACGGAGGCTCACACGAAGCAGAAGGGGACGGACATTTTTACGCAAGGCAGCTGAAAACACTGCCAATAAAAATAGAAAAATAAATACATAAAAACACGTAGGATGAGTGTGCTCGCGGGGACGGTTGAGGGTGAGCATCACGGGGCGCTTCAGCGGTCCCCTCTTTGTCAACTAGTGC
>JAZHYW010026234.1:0-11266 GCA_037355805.1 Ixodes ricinus | reverse complement strand
CGATTAACGTCTACGGCATCGCTCGCTCCGTCAAAATCTTCGACACTGACCGCAGCAGCGATGAGAGAGATTCTTTTTTACATATTTCTGCAATTTGAATGGGCAATGAGATCTACGCTTTAAGCTACTTTTTTCTTTTTTCTTTTTTAGTATGTCCACTTTTAATTTGGGCTCACTTTTTTTTTGACGTTGAGGTTCTCTAAGGAAAGTCGAGCTTTGTGTACCGATAGGGAAAGTGCTAGTCAGTTTCTCAATGTTGTTTAATACTTCTACCCATTTCTCCTGACACGCAGTCCTTTTGTATTTTCACTAACTATTTTACTTCCTGACTCTTCAGTGTATATTTTTCCATCGCCAATGCCGCTGCCTCTGTGGGGTGACCGCGGGGACCATATCAAGCTGATTTATCAGCTTTTTTCTTTGGCCCACTCCTCATTTTTCGTTGAATGGGAAAATAAGCTATTGATTTGATTGTTATTGAGTGATGTTGGAAGCTGGTCGTTTTGACTGCGACCCGCTGGCGTCGCGGACGCAGTCAAGCGGTTCCTATGCCTGCAGCTAACGAGTATCTCTCGTGGTTTGTTCATGCGTCTCGATGGTCCGCCTTTCTGACGTCCGAACCGCCTGATCTAACTGTACCCGAAATCCAGCCGACCCTATAATATACACTCGCATTTTGACCTCCCCTTCCCCACCCATACCCACACACACACACCAAAACAAGTATTATTTCTGGCTATTACTGCTAGAGGACTTTACGTTATAAGTTATAAAATCGTTAGTCGCTGCAAACCCGCTAATGAACGCGGCTTTTCGTAACTAATCCCGGATTAGCAAAAGTAGTTCACCTAAAGTACAGGGCCAAAAAGCTTCGAAATTTGAGGTGCGAGGCTGGAAAAAGAGTTTAAACAAAAAATAGGCGTGCATGGAAAGCTCGTGAGAAGCTTACAAGAATAGACGGGAAGCACCTGAACTAAATATTTTTGTTGCTTGCCGGTTTCTTTTTTTGTCATCAACAAACGCTAATCTTTCAAGATTAAAAAAATACCTGTGAGAAAACGTGTGCTGCGCGTCCGGCAGTGCTACTTCGGCTGCCATGGTGAACCTTATGGGCTTCTTCTCTGCGGCAGATTTCTATGAACCTAGATACGGTTTAATCAACAAAAATGAAAAAAAAGATACATGTACGGTTAAAGTAGTTTGCGGAGCTGTACGAGACTCAGCGTAGTGACATTAGGACAAACAAAGCGTGCCACGAAAATTTAACTCGGAAAGAATATTTGCTTGCTCCGTGAGGTTACATCTGCCCATACGACGTTCTATATCTATACGCGCCGTTACATCTGTCATGACGTTAGGTGTGCTCGTGACGTAGCATCTCGTCAGTAACGTACATCGCTTTTTCAGAATCGCCCTCGAGCCCAAAAGAAAACACCTTGCATTAAAATCAGCTCAGTTCACTCCGTGCCGACAAAGCGGACTCCCGGACGTCTTAACCTTCACTTTTATTTGACGGAAAGTGGAAAGCGTACATACGTGGTTGGCAGAAAGGCAGTCTTGTACGCGTCACTCGAGAAAACCAATCGATTACAATTATGACTACTTTTGAAAAAAAGTATTCAAATAGATTACTTGATTACTCGAGACACAACAGTAATTGGCCTTTACTCGAAAAAGTGACCGTTAGTTCTCCGATTGCACCGGATCTTCGGAACGACTGTAGAGAGTTTTAGGAACCCGTTTCTGCAAGTCCGATACTGTACGATGGGCCCTCCGGTACAAACTGCGCATGCGCGAGTCTTTTGCCGTAGCGCATGCGCAGTTCGAACCGGAGGGCCCATCGTACACCGTATCGGATGCACAAAAACGGTTCCCTAAAAGTCCCTAGTGCTTCCTGCCGTTTTTAAAATGGGTTTGTTGTACTGTTTTTATTGGATTAGAATCACCGATGTCCGAGCTACTTCTCTACTTAGTTCACCGATTTCGGTAGACCGTCCTCCTGTCGGAGATTTGGTTCTAGGATTCCTTGGATCTTTTACGAACAATGGGGGCCATTAGAAACGGGAGGAAAAAAAGTAACGGTTACAGGTAATCAATCTCAGTACTTAAAAAAAATATCAGATCACTGTTGCGATTACTTGTTAATACATGTAATAAAATCATTACCAAAGTACTCCACAACGTAATCTATTGCAAGTAATTTTATTACTTGCGATAAGTACCGTGGAAGTCTGCGAAAAACGTCTCAAAACCCGTATCTGCGGGACTGCATGCGGGCCAAACCTCCTGCGGACAAATAGGCAACAACGAAAACACAGATAAACAGGCACGAATAAATGTAGGCGAAAAGAGATGGCATCGAGATTAAAAATTGCCGAGTCACACGACACGCTCCGACTGAAGCCAAGAGCTAAAAAAAAAGGGTTCCCAGGTCGAAAGTGGTTCCCAGCCTCGGCACTCCTGACTCACGGGACGGCAGACAGTGTGTACCCGCATTAGGAACGCACCGGCAACTGGGCTTCCGCTGGCTGCTTTCTCTCTTCAAGGGGAAACTCAAAGCCGCTACTGCCGCCTAACCTCGTCTGGACCGCAGCCACCGCCCCCTGTCAAGCTCAGCTGGCGTGTCGCACCAGAGGGACCGTTTCGGAGGAAAAAGCTGCTGCAAGTCCACGTACTCCGTTTCCCCTCACGGCAAACCGCAGCCAATCCGATTCCGTGTGAGTGTCACGTGCCCTTCGGGAAAGTCGCGGCAACGCGCAGGGAGCCCTGTCACGTGACACCGTTCGCAGCTCTGGATTGGCCAGCACGGCCCGTAGCGCCCGCTCCGGCCCATCGTAAAGTTGAAACGGGCCACGG
Organism: Ixodes ricinus; assembly: GCA_037355805.1. NCBI lineage: Eukaryota > Metazoa > Arthropoda > Arachnida > Ixodida > Ixodidae > Ixodes > Ixodes ricinus. The sequence continues at coordinate 8,410 of JAZHYW010026234.1, read as the reverse complement.
CAAAAGAAGGCGGAGACTGTGGCAGTAAAAACGAACAAACACGGCGTCTGTGCCTGTGCTTCGTTCAGTGTATGTCTCTGTGTTTTTACCTTTTTGATCTCCGGATCAATTTGTTGTGGTACCTTTTCGCGCGCTTGGAGCAGGCTTGCTTCTGCAAACTCCCTGCCCACCAGTTCCAAGCTTCCTTTCATAAACCAAGATGAAGCGTGGTACACCTCGCTTCCGCTATTTAGATCGCACGGACAGGTGGCCTGTGCTTGTGGACTTCCTCGCGATTTGGCAGTAGTTCGTTTGTTCATTCTTACATTATTCAGTTTAAGAATTCTGCGCAAAATTGAGAGAGGCACCGGCAAAAATTTGTTGGATTCCTCAAGAAAGCGTCTGGTTAAAACGTATTGAAAATTTTTCTTGCGCGATGGCTCGAACAAACAAAACGTTTTGTTAACTTAATCCCGTGCTTGCATCTGTGACTGTCCTTGACATAAGTTTGACAATGAGATACACGTAACGTGACAGACATTAATTGATGATTTTATCAGATGACGCATACATCTTCTAGACTATGAGTTCTTTTTATCCGGTCATGGGGGTTTTGTCATGCCTTGCCAGACAGCTGTTTAATAAAAAAACAAAAAGTCGCGAAACAAATTTAAAAAAACGTCGGCTCTCATACAGCGAACGATTTCGAAAACCTTAAAGGTATGCTGAACCGGAAATTTGGAGCTCACAAAAGAAGCTGGAGAGATAGGCGACACAATCCAAAACCCAAAAACATCAATCATGCAGCGATATCTCTAATGGATGGCCGTATTTTTGGAAAAGAAGTGCGCAATTGAACACGGCCGACGAGGCCGACGAGACATGTGACGTCGTGATTCTCATTCCCTTTCCTCTTCATTTCGTCTTCTCAAACAGGTAAACCAAAGTGAGGAGGAGAAATGCAAGGACGCTTACCCTCATTCTCAACTATTCCTGGAGAATCGTGACGTCACATTTCTCACTTGATGGCGCCCTTCTTTTTCAAAAATATGACCATCCGCTTGAGATATCGATGTATCAGTGATATTTTGGAGTTCGTTGCATCCCGTTGAACGCTTCTGCAGCCTTATTTTGCGACATCCCAATTTCGGTTCAGCATCCCTTTAAAGAGTAACTCCGGTCTATGTCAAACCGAAATAAATGACTGACATCGATTCACGGAGACTAAACACGAGCAATGCCAATAAAATACGCTAATGGAAACCACGGTCCACTTTACACCTGATATAAAAAAATGTTACCACCAGCTTCTCAGCGGTCGATCAGCAGGTTGGCTGTTTGTCGAGCAACCTAGTGCTCCGAAGTCATGTTCTTTTGGCGGGCTATAGTTGGTTGTGGGGGCAGAGGTCTGCCCAGGCTTTTTTGGTATGAGTTTTGGCGGGATATTTGTCGGGGGTCGCGCTGTGCGTCGGCAGGCGATGGTGAATACGCGACGGAAGAAGAATGCGAAGCGTAAAGTAAAAGGAGGACCTGAATCCGATGTAGAATGTGAGGAGTGTGGTTGTTGGTGCTCCATGATCGAGACGGAGTTCGAAAGTGTAGCAGAAGCCGAGGGGAGCAGCTTTACATGCCGGAGTTGCGAGTAGGTAGAAGATAGTTTTAGGAGAATAGGAGGGGAATGGGCGGCTACGGTTGAGGAGTTGAAGCGTGAGATACGGGTAGAGCGGGAGAAGTGGGTTCAGCTCGAGTCGCAGGTCGGAGATCTGATGAAGAGGGCCGAAGCGGATGGGGAGGAAATGACCAGGGAACGGGAAAGTAAGGTAGAGAGCGTGGCGGGAGAGCTTAGACAAGAATGGGAGCAGCCAGCCGAGCTAGAGCGACAGGTAGAGGAGCTTAGACAGGCGGAAGAGTGGAAGGCGGAGTTGGAGGGGACTGAGAAGAGGTGTGAGGATATGGTGCAGCAACTGACAGGCGTAGTTAACAAGGAAAAGGAGGAGGTGGCAGAGAAGGCGACAGTAGGGGTGGCAGACCCACGGCGACAGTTCACTTGTGACAAGGTGGTTGTCAGTATAAGAAAGGAGGTTACACAGCTGCATAGTGCTGCAGTACAGCAGGGTCCGAAGAAGCTAGCCGAGGTTGAGGCAGAGAATGCACAGATAGCTGGAGGGGATGAAGACAGGCAATCGGGTGTTAAGAGGGTGCTGGTTGTAGGAGACTCGAACAAGGGGTTAAGGAGGGGCTGCTGGACAGGGTGAAAGGGAATGGGAGGGTAAACATAGTGTCCCAGTCGCGAAAGTTCACGGTGGACGTTATGGCCAAAGCGAAGGAGGAGGTGTGGGAAAACAGGAAGGGAGAGAACCTAGTGGTAGTACATGCAGGACTAAATCATGTGTTAAAGGAACGGAGCCAGAACCTCAGCAGGCAGGCAGATAGAGTTGGGGTCACGTAAGCTGAGGGAGGTCTCTGAGACGGTGCATATGCGAAAATGCATCATCCCAGAGGTCATGGAGACAGTCTTTGCAGATAGAGAAGCGGGTGGGGGAAGCTAACCGGGTGATAAGGGAGATGAGCCGACGACCTGATTACGGACTAATGGAAGTAAACAGGAAGGTGTACGAGGCTCTCTCCGACCCTTTTACGTGGGTCGTCCACTACAGTGAAACCACTGGTAGCACGGTAGGCGTTAGGATTGGATGTCACATCGTACATTTTTTTGAGGGTCCCGGAGCCCTGAGGGCTCCGGTGTGAATGAGGGCCAACATGGAGATCCCGGGGGGGGGGGGGGGGAGGAACCCTTGCAGGAATAGGAAAAAGAAACAGCTTAACATTGGGTTCATAAACATGCAGGGGGACAGGAACGGAATAAAGTGGGAGGAGATCGAGGAGCAATTCGAAAGCGAAAACTTTGCAGTGTATGGATTAGCAGAAGCACATCTGAGGGATATGGAAGAACCAGCATACATACCAGGATATCAATGGATGGGATGCAACTGGGCCAATGGGGAACGCAAGGTAAGGGGATCAGGGGTGTTAGTGAAGGGTCAGGAATGGGAAAGGGAACGGGAGGGGCTGCAGGGAACACATGCGGAACAAAGGCAATATTGGGGGTTTAGACGAAATCCTGGGTTTTGTGTATCTAAAAACAATGTGTGATGCAAGGGAGGAAAACGCAGAACACTTAACTTGTATATCAGAATATGTTAAGGAAATCGGCACTAACAAGGAAATAATTATCTTTGGGGACGTTGAATGCGCATTTGGAAGCCTGATGGACATACGGATACAACAGGGAGAATGTTAGAGGAGTTCTGCGAAGCTCTTGATCTGGTATTGGTTAACGCTCAAGTAAAATGTGACGGAAAAATAACATGGGAAAGAAAGAACTCGCACTCGACTATTGAATACTGTTTAATGTCGCGGAAGATGTACAACAGATTATAAGGTACGAAAATAGATGAGGAAGACACAAAAAGTCTGGGGAGCGACCATAAGAGAATAAGGATCAGATTTGGCACAGCAAAACCAGAAAAGCAAAATAAAACAACAAGAGGGTAGAAATAACTGAAATGATAAACAAGTACGGGAGGTATCTAAGCGAATCGAGAACATAGTATCCAAGCAACCGGAAAGAAATTGGACATATGAAGACTTAGTGGAGTTAGACAAACATCGAATCAAACAAGGGGGAAGAAATCTAAAACGCAAGCTCAAAAGCTGGTGGGATAAAGAGATTAAAGCAGCAATACCGAGACGCGAAGCGGCGTCTAGAGAACACAGATGAGCAAAGAAAAAGGGGGCCACACTAGCCGAAGTAGCATCAAAATCGGAGGACTTTCAGGAAAGAAAGCGGGAAACATCAGCATTAATACAGGCCATAATTGGCAGGGCAGGGGTCCAGTGGATGATGAGAGATAAGCCAGAAATATAGGAATGCAGCAAAAAGCTTCTCGGAACACATAAGTGCACGGGGAATAAAGATTGAGGAGTATTAGCAGACACTAACCACACAGCAAGGGGCAAAGGTAGAGGGGGAAGAGGCAAGATAATATATTAGACTTACAATCGAAGCAGCATTTTCGGAATTAGAATTAGATCAGGCCGTAGGGGATGGTTCGGTCTACACTTCACAAGAGGATCATAGTGAAGAAGAGGAAATGACCACAGGGGAATCAAAAAAGCAAAAGGAAAGGTTCCGGCTGGCTCTAGTCCTAGTTAAAAGTTCTATGCAAAACAAGCAGACTGAAACTAAGGCAGGTTACTGACCAGTGACCGGAAATTGAGCAGGATGAGATTATAATATAATGGCAAGGGAGACAAAGACAGTATCAAATCATACCAACCAATCACAGTAACTTCAGTAATATACAAACTAGAAATGCAAATTGTAAAAAGAAGAATGGAAGAATGGGCAGAGATAATGCAGATGCTGGGGAGCTTCAAAACGGTTCCAGGAGGGATAGACGACTAAATGATAACTTATACGTAATCACTAAGTGCATAGAGATAGCAATGACAAGTCAAAGGCCATTATGGGTAGCATTTTTGGACACCAAAGAGGCATATGACATTGTGAATCAGGAAAAACTCTGGGAACAACTGAAGGGATATGGGCTAGGGGGAACTGTGATAAAGTTTCTAGAAAGGGTTAATACGGCGAATAGTGTGGTTATAACATTGGAAGCCGAATCTACAAGACCAGCCGCAATAAAACGAGAACTTAGACAGGGCTGCCGATTGCCTCCTCCTCTTTTATGATACACCGATCAGTGATATGGAAAAAAAGATTAGAGCAGTGCAACCAAGGTTTTGACGTGACTTACATGGAGAAAAGACATAAAGTAAGTCAAGTATTGCCAGGGTTAATGTATGCATACGACATTGTACTCGTAGCAGAAAGTCGTGAGACAGTGCAGGAACTGATTTGCAGCAGGGAAGGGGACAGTTTAGGCCTAAACTTCAGTAGGGACAAGTCGGGAATAATAGTTTTCAACGACAAGAAGGGGGACCCCTGGAGACATCGGACACAGTGATAGAACACGTAGAAAAGTAAAACTGTCTGGGGGGATGGTTAAGTGAGGAAGAAAGTATCTAAAAGAACATCAAGATATTGTAATAAAGAAGGGGAAATGATATCCAGCTATTATGAAACACACAGCACTCTGGAACTATAATATATATGAAATCGTAAGGCGTGTATGGAAGGGAGTCGTGGTGTCAGGACTGTCATTTGGGAATGCGGTATTGTGTATGAGGTCAGAATCCGGGCAGGTTTAGAGATACATCAAAGAAGTGTAGGTAGGTTGGCATAGGGGCACATGGGAATACACCAAATGAGGGAGTACAGAGGGATATGGGTTGGGCATCTTTCGAGAATACAAAAACGATCAGTAACGTAAAATTTGAACAAAGACTAGCTGAAATTGAGGATACATGGCGGGCAGAGAAAGTGTACAAGTATCTATATATTAAAAGACTAAGTGGACAAACCGAACCCGCAATTTGAGATCCAAATACATTCAACAAGATGGGGCCGATCAAAGCATATCAGTAGAAAAGGGAGTAAAGAAAACTGAGAGGAAATTGGGTGAAGAGAGAATGCAGGAAAATCAGCTTTAACAATATACAGGGCACAAAAACAAGAAATAAAGAAGGGCCAGTTGTGTGATAATTCATTAAGGAGCTCATTGCTGTTTGAAGCTAGAACGGGGGTCCTAAGAACGAAAACATAAAGGGTGAAGTTCCAGGAAATAGACACTCTATGCGACATATGCCAACGCGAAAAGGGAAACTATAGAATATTCAATTTTAAGGTGGACGGGCTTCGTCCCACCCACTTGGGGGGAAGGGGGGTGACTATGGATTTGGAGGGGACACTGTGATTCGCAGACGGATGGACGAATGAATAGGGAAAGAATTGCGGTAACTGCACTGCTTAACTGCCGTTCCACTTGGGTTCCGGCTATAAGTGGAAAATTATTGCAAAAATTTTCCACTTACCCACCTGGAACACTGTTCCAGATATCTTGAGAATATGCGGAACACCATTTCAGATAGACCTCCGAGGTGTTTTGCGGAACAGTGCTCCACGTAATGTCATATATGGAAAGCTGTCCCACATATAATTGGGAGACTTATGTGAAACGGTGTTTCATATGTTTATATCTGGAACACTGGTACAGATAGAAGAAGCTAGCTGTTTCCGAAACACTGTTTCATATAAAGCAGGTAAGGGGTTTTTGTTGTCCCACATATTTTTGCACCTGCCTTCTTATAGACCATTCTAAGATGTCAGACATAAAATTAAAAGCAAGGAAGCTGTAAAGAAAGCAGTTATGCTGCACACAAGTTTCTGGTGCTGTGGTATTCGCTTTCTGATAGCTCAGTGTCACCAGAAATCAAGAGCTCGCAGCACATTGTGCATGTGAATAGAGTAACTTGAAATTTAGTATTTTAGAATTCTCAGCGGCAGCTGACGTTTCACTAAGAGACCCAGCTTCATCAGTGTCCTGCAGAAGCTAAGGCTATTTGTGAAAATTAGACTGCCATTCTAGAAGGCTTCTTCCCAAGTCACTCCTTTTGTGATGCACTGTGAGCTCTTCATTTCATAATACATTGAGCTAACAAAAAAGAGCCACATCATCAGAAACGTACTTGCAGCAGAATTGCTTTCCTTGCAATTGCTTTTGATGTGATCTCTATATAACGGCACCTTAGAATGGTCTACAAGGCAAGTGCAAAAATATCTGGGACAACACAACGCCATGACCTGCTTTATAGAAAACAATGTTTCAGAAATGATTGGTACTGTTTTATCTGAAATGGCATCCCAGCTAAGTGGACTGGTTATTTTTATTGTTCGGTGTTTTAAGGCAGATCCAAAACGATACAACACACAAATGGTGGCAGCAATGACAGGCCCTTAAAACATGTTAGTGCGTCGAAAATTTGCGAAATCTACTCCGACCTTTTGAACATCAGTTAGTGGAAGCCATTACTCCAGTAGCCATAACTGTGTAACAAACTGACTGAGCTCAAGATTTCTATCAAGTACTAACAGAAAGAAAATGCTACAGCAGTACAGACATAGCTGTAGCAGATGTGTTTTGCTCACAGTATCTTTGCCTCTCATGTGACGTCTGAGACAAGCTAAAATGGTAAAGAAATCTAAGGCACAAACAATAAAAGAAGAATGATCAGATTTAATCAAATTTTATATTGTAACTCAGTGAACAGTCAGCTAGTGTATAGGTAAGAACTGCTAATGTATAAACATTGTTGGTCACACATGCAGTACTGGCATGGTCAAAGCTTTGCAAAACAAAATGACTAAGTGAAGCACAAACCATATGATAAGACAGTTCCAATTGTTTATTTAACTTGCCCCTCAGCTATAAAATGCTCAGAACTAAAAGGTTGATAATTAGGCGGCGAAGAACAATGTAATTAATCTGAAAGAAACAATGCAGATGGACCTTGCATTTCTAAAGTATTGTGAGAAGTGTAAAAATAAATACAGCTTGTTTCAAAAACTGGGTTAGAGGCTCCTTTCACAGATAAAGCTTCTTCAAAAAAATAACATGCACCCAAGGTCAACTTAAGGGGTGCTTGACACGTCCAAAAGGTTTTCTTTCAAGTGAGGCGACTGACTACGGTTCCAAGACACCATAAAAAATTAGTTTATTCCAGAGTCGCATATCTTTTTTTCATAAAAACTAAAAAAATCAAGCCCATTTCAAAGTGCCTGCCTGAGGAGTGTAATGTAGGAGAAATCCAAAAGATGTCAATGTAGTTGGAAAGAGGGCAGTCTTCTTCCGCAACCAGTGTAGAGAGCCGAGAAGCGAACGGAATGAGACTTCGTCTGCACTCGGAGGAGCGCAGCTCCCAGAGACCACACGTATACCTTTTTCATTTATGTTTGTTGCTTTCTGCTCCTCCGAGTGCAGGGGGAGTTCAGTTCCATTCCATTCGCTTCTCAGTGCTGTAATACTGCTTGAGAAAGAAGACTGCCATCTTTCCGACCACCCCGACATCTTTCGGGCACTTGTTAAGTCACACTGCTCAGGTTGGCACTTTGAAATGGGTTTGATATTTATACTTTTCATTAAGAAAATGTGACTCTGGAGAGAACCAATTTCTAGGTGTCTTAAAAGAAAAAAATATTGCATCTCAGAGGTTCCTTAAATCAGGCTTGTATAGTAGTTTGAACATAACTTAACACTCACCTAGTTTGTGTTAGTTTCTGTGTTGGTACATTCTGAGGGTGCATTTTTCAACTCCTTTAAGAGAGTCTTCAGTTTAAATGACATGAGACATGACTCAAACACCTCGCTCTTGACTAGCACTGTTTGCAGGAGACCCAAAGTTTGTCCAAATGCATAGAGGTAAGAAAGATTCAAAACAAAGTAAACAGCGAGGCACAGGATCAAAGCAC
>JAZHYW010026233.1:0-18806 GCA_037355805.1 Ixodes ricinus | reverse complement strand
TCTCACAGCTAGATATACTCAATGTAAACAATTTTTTTGTGCTGCGTTGTAAAGGCTAGAGTAGCTTCCACGGTGCTTCAGCCCAGCACTGTTGCGAGAGCATCTGGTTTAGTGTTGCATCTCATTTGCATGGTCCAGAGAAACTAGCGCTGACATGTTGGAGCACTCCGGAATAATAACACGCCGACTATAGAAGCATTGAGAGATGCGCGCATGCGAACCGTGCATTTCTTGGAAGGAGTGGATTCGAGGAACGGTATAAACAATATGTGTACTTACGGCGGCCATACTTGCCTTTCTCAAGCATGATCACTTGTCCCCCGGTAGCACCATCCAGTAAGAAGCACCAGCAACACGCCCATGAGACACCGCCGACTCCTGGATTGAATGACGACCCGCCTCAGGTCTTGGAAGGAGATCCGCAACACTGCTTTAGGCCAGATGTTGTACCTGGCGGGGCAGGGGCTAAAAGTAGAAATTAAAAAATTTATCTGAAGTGATACATTCCTCTAGCATAAACTCTAGGATAGCAGGATTTTTTAGGTCAGTGATGTGTTTTAATTAAACACAGAAATGGTTGGTTTATGTGATGAACCAGCAGCCCCCGTTTTGCATAAGTGTAACGCAGTGTCTAACAATACGTCCGACGGAACCCGAAATAAAAATTAAAGTTACGCCCAACGTATCTTTACGTCAAGCATTCGAGTTACGTCCGACGTAACCCAAAATAAAATTAAAGTTACCGTATTTACTCGAAAATAGGTCGACCCCTATTTATTGAACCCACTGAGAATAAAAAAAATAATTCAAATATAGGTCGACCTTTTTTTTTATTTATTTTTAAGAACAGGGGAAAGTTTGGGCAAAAGGAAGAAACAAACCTTTATATACAGTACTTTTAGCTAAATCACGGGGCGATGCCAAAAACTTTATCACCGTCAGAACTTCCGGGCATGTCATCGTCGTCCGAAGCTTCGTCAGCTTGGTAGACATCCTCGGAAATTCGCAACAATACCTCAATGACACCGTTGTAAAATGACGACAAGAAGAAATGAAAAGAAGGTGGAGACGGGCGAAGCGACGAAAGACAAAATACAAAGACGCAAGCAACGCCCCGAGTCCCCGAGTCGAGTCGCCTTGTGCAACACCGCGAGCCGAGCTCGCGTCAAGCAACAAACAAAAGTAATCGCCGTTTTTTTTTTTTTTTTTTGTGCGCGTTTGCGAGGATGGAGGGCAAAGTGCATGGCGCATCGCGTTCCTCTTCCTCCCCTTCCCCGTTGCCCAGCGAGGGGAACGCTACAGGCGCAATGGCGCAAACGGCCACTGCGGGCGGGCCGTCGACTGCTGCTGTTTCGGTTGTTTTCGTGCACCAAAAGCTTTTTAAAACAAGAAGCGGCGCGGCTCTACGGCAACGCCAGCTCGGTGATTCGATAGCTCCATGCCCCCGGTAGGGTCGCAAAATTTGGTCGCGAATGTAGGTCCAAATTCTTTGGTTACGATTTCCGAAAAAAAAAAAAAGGTCGACTTATATTCGAATTAGTCAGCCGCGCGACGAGACACACATTATGAAACCGATTGGTGCAAGCGACCAAGGCGACGTTTTCTAGAAACCCGAAAACCAAGCGACGCAAGCAGCGACAGTGAGAAATCTTCGTCGCTCGTCGCCGTCTCGTTGATCGCTATATTGCTTATATGCCGTTCAGAAAGGCGCTCTATACTCTTTCATACTTAGCGTGCAACGCTGTCAAAGCTACTGGCGCGAGCGCGTGGCTTCATCTATGGTTTTGTTTGCGCGAGAACGCGTGCAAATGATCAACGAGATCAAGGCCCATGCTCGCGCCAGTAGCTTTGACAGCGTTGCACGGTAAGTATGAAACAGAGTATAAGTGCTTACCATAGCATTGGGACCAGCCTCGCATCCAACCGTAACCAGTCTTGTCTTTTTTTAAGCCGCCCAGGTAGAAGTTAACATCGTACATACATCGTTTTCAAGCATGGCTCCTCGTTCATCGGCTCGATTTACATTTTCGGTAAATGACAAACCGTGATGAAGCACAATTATTCTAGCTCAAAATTGTCACGAACACTTGGCACGCATGCTTACACTGAAGCGCACCTAACTTAATTTAAAAGTAGAACGAAAAGGGGACGAGATTCGCTTACCGCTTCACGGAAAGACAGACGCCTTCGGATCCTAGGCCTACCGGCCGAACTTCCGAGGTCGGCGATCGGACGAGGCGAGCTAGCCGCGCTGCGCTGACCCATGCTGACCACACCTGGGTGAACTATGAGAGGCGCCGTCGAGTTGAGAACCAGAGTCGCAGTAGAAACGGACCGCCAAACATCTGTCCCGTACAACGAACGAGACGACGTCCCCAACGCGGCTACGTCTCCGCCATCTTCTCCGCGACGACGGGAAGCGGGGAAGCCGAGCAGCGGAAGCGGAAGTTACTGGGCGGCCGCTTTACGTTTCGCTTTTAGCCGACGCCGGTTTCGGTTGCCGAATCGTGGGGTTCCAGCTGGTTGCGACGAGAGGAGCCACGAAAAGACGCCGAGTTGGCCGTGTACGAGTCACGGTACGAGCAACGGGCCGTTGGCCGCTGTCGACCGGTGACGCGGTATCCTCGGCTTGGCGTCACGATCGGTTTGTTGCCGTGCACGTTGGCTTTGCTATGCGGTACGGCTGGTACGGCTGTCGAATACTTGTGGTGCACATTATTCGAGACAGTCGCCCCAAGACGTCGCCGTGAAGAGTTGACCGAGGAATTTGTGTGAGCTCAACGTCGGTCTATGTTCCGTTTCGACATGCATGGTATATGTAACGATACCGTTGGTAAATGATGGACGTTTCGTTGGAAGCTGGCGGTCGCCTTTCCGCATGTATGATTTGGTGATACCAGTGGTCCTGTGACGTAAGCGTTGGTTGGAAAGATGGCGGTCGCCTACGTCATCGGACGCAAAATCATAGCAGCCACACCGAATCACATCGGCAAGCAAACTGGCTGCGACTATAGTGAGACGCGGAGCCATAGCGGTGCCGGTTTCTCCAGTTATGTGAAACGCCAAACCAAACCAGCTGCATGCGTAATTACACGAAATTAATGTGGTGTCATACCAGAACTGTACAAGCAGCAGATAGTTTTCTTGTACGTTTTTTCAATAGGGATAGCTCGACCAACAGCTCTGAACTCATGTTATATTAGTGATACAGCGCCGAAGAAGTGTCAGTTAGTTTCGCCGTCTGCGCTGTTCTAAGTGTTCATTTTGGCGCTGCGATCTATGAGGGAACCGGCATTAAGCCAGTTTTTTTTCTTGCAGGTCTGTCATTGATACGAACTTATACGTTTACGACAAGGCCTACACCTACGCTTCAGGGCTTTTTGTGCTATCAGCTTCGGCTACACTAGGCCGCTAAACCACACCGGCTGTCACTCAGGCGCAGGCATTCTAGAGGACGGTGGTGGTAGTGTTCCAGTGAATTGAATATACTTTATTCAGACAAACATCTTGAAGGATAGGGCAAAGGGCGACTAGCGATCGCCTGAGAAAGGGCCCGTCCTTTGTACAGTCCAGCATCAAAATGTACAAAAAACAAAATAATCAAAACATTTGCACCATTACACAAAGCCGCCGCATGACGGAAACAAATGTGATCTAATAAAACAGAAGCACACAAAATAGCGACATAGATTCTGTTAGACCTAGAAGGAAACTTTTAAGGTTGTTTTGAATGTGTGTATTGTATTATAGATCTTAATCAAGGACAATATTTCAGGATCTTTATTTAATAATTATGCAATCTGATTAAGTATTTTTACTACAATAATTGGTGCGTATTCTCGTCTGTAGGTAGTGCGTATGACGTGAAGGTGTATATGGATGCACAATTGACGTAATATTCTTGCACGAACTCAGGGTGTAGTTTAATTTTGTGGAACATGTATATTGCCAATTTCTGAGGGAGGGATTGTTGTACTGTAAGAAGGGAGTATTTTATGAAATATGGGCGGGAAGTGTTCCCGATATGATACATTAGCAGTTTTACTCACTGTTCTTTTGCAATAAATGTAACTGGGATACACAAGTCTTTGAGCATGTGCCCCCGAATAAACTACAATTGCTTAAACCAGAATGAACAATACTATAATAGAGCTGGCGCTTTAGCCAAACCGGAATAATATCTTTCAGCCTATCATGATTCCGACTGCCCGTGATACGTCGGATTGAATCCGATAAATATGGTAAGACCAATTTAAGTTTTCTTGAAAAGCACTCAGTAAAAACTTGTAGGTTTTTACGTAACCAATTTAGTGTTCCTAAATCTAATTGTTTAGTTTTTTGATTGATATTTCTACTTTTGCTCGATATATAGCAGGGTGTCGAACCGGAACCGAACCGAACCGAAAACCGGAACCGAACCGGTATTTTTTCCGGAACTGAACCCGAACCCGAACCGTTATATTGTTATCGCGATGAACCCGAACCGGAACTGAACCGGAAAAAATAACGGTTACCGGCTCATGTCAAAACGGTTCGGCCACGCGCTGTTGACAATGAATGTGCTATCAATGCCATTTGTTTTTAAGTGCCGTCAACTGACACACACCTCGCTTACATATTTTTCTTCTCCACTCAGTCTTAGGAATATAAACGCTGCATCCATGAATCTTGACAAACGCTGCATCCATGAATCTTGACATAGGAACCAGTATTGCGCTGGTCGCGGCTTGCACGGAAAAAAAAATTGGAAGGCTGTGCAAAAAAAAAAAAATCGCGTCACGGGATTTTATTTTCTTACAATCTCGTAAATCCTAAATGCTGCTGTGTGCTCATTTCATAACACGTTTCTAGAACGTGATGTTGCAATTTTTTTTTTATTTTGATGTTGTTATTTTGATGTTATTTTGATTTTGTTATTTTGATGTTGCAATTTGTCATTTATAATTTCCGAACCGGTTCGCGAACCGGTTCAGTGCCCCGAACCGGTTCGCGAACCGGTTCGCGGATCGAATTAATCGAACCGGAACTGAACCGGAACAAAATAAATTTACCTGAACCTGAACCGTAACCGAACCCGTATTTTTTTCGGTTCGACACACTGATATATAGTATATTTCGTTTTTTCAACGTTTGATTCCAATTCACTGCACGCCAACCACGTACCTAACTCTACCATCCAGTTGTTCGCTACGGTTTCAAGCTGACCTATGTTCGTACCTGAAAAAAATTATTTGTGTCATCTGCATTAGAGAACAATATCAAGTTTATGTGGTATGTTAAGAATATCATTAATGTACATCAGAAATAGAAGTGGTGTGAGGATTTATCCTTGGGGTACACCATAACGTATATCACCTGTTTCTGATTTTTCGACCAAGAGTGGTGTATTGGACACGTTCTGATAAATAAATTTGAATGAACTGTAGGGCAAGACTTCTTATGCCATAATTATAAAGCTTTTTAAGAATTATTTCATGCGTGATGAAATCAAAGGCTTTTTAAATCCAAAATTACCCCTAATGTATAGAGCTTGGTTTCAAAATTAGTTAGAATTTTGTTAATTATATTCACTAAAGCTTCTTCAGTAGATTTCCCGTTTGAAAACCATATTGCTGTTTTGCAGGGAGATTATGTTTGCTAAAATGATCCCACAGTCTATTACTTTTGAGAATATTTATAATATGAATATGGGTCTGTAGTTATCTAAAATATTAATTGGTCCACCTTACTGTATCATTGATCCTCGGAGATCTTTAGTTTCAGAGGAAATACCCCTATACCTAATATTTTGTCACAGATTGCAGAGAAAGAAAAGACTAATTATGTTAGCTATTGCTTTCATAGGTTTAACGTTTAATTCACCATCGCCACTTGCGCCGCTGTTTCTTAATGAGTTTATCATGCTATAAACTTTGGTCGCCGTGGTCGGGGATAGGAATATAGATCCTGGTGGGCGTGTCGACATATAAAATTCAAAGTTTTTTCGTGTAACCAGGACGATGTTCCAGCGCCTAAATGTACAAAATGGGCAATAAACAAATTTGCAAGCGTTCTACCTGCATAATCAACACCATCTATTCTATGGACACTGGGAATAGTGCTATTCAACATTAGACATCAGTTCTTTTGCTGCGTAACATACTTTCATTGGATTATGTTGAATTGCAATCAATTTATTTTTGTAATAGTTTGCTTTAGACTTCACTCAGTCGCAGCTTAACTTGTTGCGCATTCTTCTGTATTCTATCAATTTATTGATGTCTTTAGTGATTATCAATGCATCTTAAAGCTTGTTTTGTTCATTTATCCGTTTGAAAAGAGATTCCGTCTTCCAGGGTTCCCGTCACCTCTTATGCCTTTTGGCTTTTCTAAACGGAAATGCCTCTTCATAGGCACCTTTTTATTTTCTCCAAAAGCTTATCATAGGATTTAATGGGGGTTGGCTCATTCTATATATCATTCCAGTTTATGTTCGATACAAGTGAAACAAAGCATTCGACACTGTAGTTGTTTATGTCTCGACAATAAGGGCTACTGATATTTGTCTTATTGCAGCTAATGATTTCACATATTCACACTGCTCGTCGCTCTTCGGCGCCTACTCCTGGAACCGGAGACGCGAAAGCGCGCGCCTCGGGTTCGTAATCTACTCCGCCTTGCACAGGTTCGATTGGCGCTTCGCCGTTTCCTGGGTCATGTACGCATGCGCGACAGGTCGCGGTGGGCCCGTCCAACAGGATCCTGTCCAAACCACTCTTCTACCCGCTGGGACGGCTCTCATTCGCCGTCTACCTCGTGCACGTCTTTGTCTTCGGAGTCAACGCCATCTTTCGCCGGGAGCGGAGGTCTCACCAGCCTTTCCTCGAGGAAAGCGTCATGGGAAAGCAGCGAAAAACATGGGCTCTAAAGTTGGACACTCGGCGAAAACGTCAGCGAGATCGCCGACCGCCGCGATTGCGACCACCACGCTGGGATTGGCCAGCCCTAGGCCCAACCACTTGGGTCGTTTCTCATGCGCTTTACCCGCGTCAACGTCATCTCATGTTTGTGCACGTCGATCCCTGCCGCTATCGGTTCCGGTCAGATCCTTGCGTCGGCCCGCGCGTCTCAACGTTGTGGGTGACCTTAAGCGACGCGCACCGACGCTCGCGCGTGAGAATCGCGTGAAAAAGCGCCCCACGTGGTTGTTGTTTATGCCGCGTTTACACTGTGGATTCGCCTGCGGATCCGCATGCGAAAAGTGTATGTTGAAGCCGGGTGGCGATATCGACTCATCACTGGCGAAAAGTTTTGATCAGTCCGGAACCGGATTTTCCGCCATGGACGAGTCGATTTCGCCACCCAGCTTCAAAATCCGCTTTCCGCATGCGCCGATCCGCCCGCGAATTCGCAAGTGTAAAGGCGCCAATAGGGATTTTTCGTAGGCCGCGTTTCCCCCTCCGCTAAGCCCTCCGCAACGAAGAAGCCTCAACTGCACCTGCGCGCCAATGCCCTTGACCATAGTTTTTCGGGTATCGTGCGGGTTGCAGAGTGCGTTGCGGGACAGCGGAAATGATATATAAAAACTCCCTATAAAAGGTCAAGCACGGCCCTCGCCAATCGCGCCGATCCCCTATCTCATGCATCAAATTTCTTGGCTAGTGTCGAACTCAGAACTCCAAAAATGCTTCCAACTTATACACCATTCCAATATTTACAAGTTTTGAGCCCAGCGTGCGATTTGTTTAGCCCAGCACGCGCATGATGATCGCTTCGGAAAGCGAGCAAATCGGAAAGAGAGCAAAAAACTGAATATCGATCATACCAGGAGCCAAGTAACGATAAATGCCGTCACGGCACTCATTGGACACAAACGCGAATCTAAATATTCGTGAACGGATTGGAATTGTTTTCTTGCGCTTTCTTATTTCTTATTTTCAGTTGACCAGTACGGTTCTATCATCTGGTTTGATATATGTGTATGTGTGTGTGCGCGTGTGGGTGAGATTAAGCAGGCCCCCCCCCCCCCCCCGGAAACTGAGAATTTTCCGCCTATGTGCAGGAGCGTGTGGAGCGAAAAGAAACAAGAAAGACGAGCACTGGGTCTAGCTACAGGATGGGTTCAGTGTTCCGTTAAA
Organism: Ixodes ricinus; assembly: GCA_037355805.1. Lineage (NCBI taxonomy): Eukaryota > Metazoa > Arthropoda > Arachnida > Ixodida > Ixodidae > Ixodes > Ixodes ricinus. The sequence continues at coordinate 10,689 of JAZHYW010026233.1, read as the reverse complement.
ACACGCTGCACAATTCACTGGGCTGGTGAAAGTCGTCGTCACCGACTCTTTTTTATCCCCGATTTGTGCAAAGACATGGTGCTTGCGAGAGTCTTCCTCATTGTCAGTGGGATCTCCCTGAATACAGCCCTCGGTGGATGGACTGCAGGCGTTGAGCCGGCGCGAGTCGTCATTTTATAAAGGAACAGAGGCTCTGCGCAAATAAGACAGGTGATGAAGACAAAATCTTTCTTCAAGGCCCTTTTTGGTGACTAGTTAGTTCTTGAAGCTGTTGCTTCGGAAACCGACTTCATTTCTCCGGACATGTATGTCTCCGATGTTCTCTCAACTTTTGTTTTGATATTGACACAGTGCTACACGCCTGAAGGTGCTTATAAAGAGGCCTCGGCACTCCCTTCTCGGAGACCCCGGCAGAACATTTCTTGTGCAGCACCAGGTAGACACGGGACAGAAGTCCTCCGATACGCTGCAAGCTGCGGCCAGTAAATTTGCGAAACCGTGAGATCATAGACGAATGTATAGCGAAGTGCCCGATCTACTAAAGAAAAACAACTAAATATTAAACACCTTTTTTGATTAGAACGGTGGGGTAGATCTCATTCAGTCGCGGCCAACAGTCCTTGGGCTAGATGCGCCGGTGCTAGTGTAAAAGAAGACCTTAGGCTACCGCCTACCACTCTTAACACCGTTCCACTTGGGTTCCGGCTATAAGTGGAAAATTATTGCAAAAATTTTCCACTTACCCACCTGGAACACTGTTCCAGATATCTTGAGAATATGCGGAACACCATTTCAGATAGACCTCCGAGGTGTTTTGCGGAACAGTGCTCCACGTAATGTCATATATGGAAAGCTGTCCCACATATAATTGGGAGACTTATGTGAAACGGTGTTTCATATGTTTATATCTGGAACACTGGTACAGATAGAAGAAGCTAGCTGTTTCCGAAACACTGTTTCATATAAAGCAGGTAAGGGGTTTTTGTTGTCCCACATATTTTTGCACCTGCCTTCTTATAGACCATTCTAAGATGTCAGACATAAAATTAAAAGCAAGGAAGCTGTAAAGAAAGCAGTTATGCTGCACACAAGTTTCTGGTGCTGTGGTATTCGCTTTCTGATAGCTCAGTGTCACCAGAAATCAAGAGCTCGCAGCACATCGTGCATGTGAATAGAGTAACTTGAAATTTAGTATTTTAGAATTCTCAGCGGCAGCTGACGTTTCACTAAGAGACCCAGCTTCATCAGTGTCCTGCAGAAGCTAAGGCTATTTGTGAAAATTAGACTGCCATTCTAGAAGGCTTCTTCCCAAGTCACTCCTTTTGTGATGCACTGTGAGCTCTTCATTTCATAATACATTGAGCTAACAAAAAAGAGCCACATCATCAGAAACGTACTTGCAGCAGAATTGCTTTCCTTGCAATTGCTTTTGATGTGATCTCTATATAACGGCACCTTAGAATGGTCTACAAGGCAAGTGCAAAAATATCTGGGACAACACAACGCCATGACCTGCTTTATAGAAAACAATGTTTCAGAAATGATTGGTACTGTTTTATCTGAAATGGCATCCCAGCTAAGTGGACTGGTTATTTTTATTGTTCGGTGTTTTAAGGCAGATCCAAAACGATACAACACACAAATGGTGGCAGCAATGACAGGCCCTTAAAACATGTTAGTGCGTCGAAAATTTGCGAAATCTACTCCGACCTTTTGAACATCAGTTAGTGGAAGCCATTACTCCAGTAGCCATAACTGTGTAACAAACTGACTGAGCTCAAGATTTCTATCAGGTACTAACAGAAAGAAAATGCTACAGCAGTACAGACATAGCTGTAGCAGATGTGTTTTGCTCACAGTATCTTTGCCTCTCATGTGACGTCTGAGACAAGCTAAAATGGTAAAGAAATCTAAGGCACAAACAATAAAAGAAGAATGATCAGATTTAATCAAATTTTATATTGTAACTCAGTGAACAGTCAGCTAGTGTATAGGTAAGAACTGCTAATGTATAAACATTGTTGGTCACACATGCAGTACTGGCATGGTCAAAGCTTTGCAAAACAAAATGACTAAGTGAAGCACAAACCATATGATAAGACAGTTCCAATTGTTTATTTAACTTGCCCCTCAGCTATAAAATGCTCAGAACTAAAAGGTTGATAATTAGGCGGCGAAGAACAATGTAATTAATCTGAAAGAAACAATGCAGATGGACCTTGCATTTCTAAAGTATTGTGAGAAGTGTAAAAATAAATACAGCTTGTTTCAAAAACTGGGTTAGAGGCTCCTTTCACAGATAAAGCTTCTTCTAAAAAATAACATGCACCCAAGGTCAACTTAAGGGGTGCTTGACACGTCCAAAAGGTCTTCTTTCAAGTGAGGCGACTGACTACGGTTCCAAGACACCATAAAAAATTAGTTTATTCCAGAGTCGCATATCTTTTTTTTCATAAAAACTAAAAAAATCAAGCCCATTTCAAAGTGCCTGCCTGAGGAGTGTAATGTAGGAGAAATCCAAAAGATGTCAATGTAGTTGGAAAGAGGGCAGTCTTCTTCCGCAACCAGTGTAGAGAGCCGAGAAGCGAACGGAATGAGACTTCGTCTGCACTCGGAGGAGCGCAGCTCCCAGAGACCACACGTATACCTTTTTCATTTATGTTTGTTGCTTTCTGCTCCTCCGAGTGCAGGGGGAGTTCAGTTCCATTCCATTCGCTTCTCAGTGCTGTAATACTGCTTGAGAAAGAAGACTGCCATCTTTCCGACCACCCCGACATCTTTCGGGCACTTGTTAAGTCACACTGCTCAGGTTGGCACTTTGAAATGGGTTTGATATTTATACTTTTCATTAAGAAAATGTGACTCTGGAGAGAACCAATTTCTAGGTGTCTTAAAAGAAAAAAATATTGCATCTCAGAGGTTCCTTAAATCAGGCTTGTATAGTAGTTTGAACATAACTTAACACTCACCTAGTTTGTGTTAGTTTCTGTGTTGGTACATTCTGAGGGTGCATTTTTCAACTCCTTTAAGAGAGTCTTCAGTTTAAATGACATGAGACATGACTCAAACACCTCGCTCTTGACTAGCACTGTTTGCAGGAGACCCAAAGTTTGTCCAAATGCATAGAGGTAAGGAAGATTCAAAACAAAGTAAACAGCGAGGCACAGGATCAAAGCACATTCAAGAGAAAATCTGGGAGTCAGGTGAACACAGCACTTCCCACAGGTGATCTTGTGTTCTCCGTCTCGCATCCTGATGATAAAGGATCCCGGAAAAGGCGTGTCCACAGCGGGCTCCTCCTTTGTTTAGAGAAATATAGCGTAAGCTAATGTGATTATTTAATCAGATCACCGTAAATAAAAACAACTGCAAGGTAATACATGGCCATAAATAGCCACGATGCTAGCAGTATCAAAATACTGATGAACCTAAATTATATATTTGAAGCTGACAAGCAATTTTTCTTAATTATTAAAAGCATCTATTGAAGCAGATGTTGGACATGGTGAGTCTCTACGTTTATCCCTATCCAGGCCAAGGCTGTAAGGTTTATTTTGAATAGGTATGACCGTAATTTTTCTCCCTCCTCGGCTGTTTCATCTCTGGGGCTGGAGCCTTTGTCTAGAAGGCGAACAGTTTATAGAATTAAAATGTTGCACAGAATTGTTAATGAGGACTGTGGAATTGAGAGAAGTAAATATATTTCATTCTCTACTAGCTCATGCACCAGACGATCTCATTCATTAAATATTGTTCCTTTTCAGTCTCATACGAACTGCTTTAAATATTAGTTTTTCCACATAGTATTGAAATTTGGAATAATCTTGATGGGAAAATACGTACTCTTCCCTATGGTGATTTTATGAGTGCGGTTCTGCCTATTCGTTTCAGTAACGCATGACGTCATCGTTTTCATTTCTGTTATGTTCAAGGGCATGTTGTATTGTTCGAATGTTAATTTGTTTCTGTATTTTCCACTCCTGCAATGACCTCACAGAGGTCGCAGTATGTGTAAATAAATAAATAAATAAAAGATGGTCACCAGTTACAATTTTAACATAGGGGAAATGAGGGCTAGACTATTTCTGCACCTAACTCTTTCATATTAAGGACGTGGATATATTTCTTATTGATAATTATAAATCCGCAGCCAGATTTGAAATACCTTATTAACAATACAATATAGGACAAACTATAACATTGTAATTAGGTCATTTGTATGAGTCCTTAGGTTTGTTTTTGGTGAAAATGTGATTTCTTAAATCTAAATTATGATTTCTAAAGATCCCCCATAGGTTATAAATTTAACAAAATGTCTTAAAGCAGTGTTATTTATCATAAATCACTACTTCAGAAACTGAGATAATCAATGCATTGGATAATCATCCAATGCATTGAGAATCACGTTCTTTATCTTTCTGAACTGCTGAGGATTCAATTGGGTATTCCGATTTTGTGAGATGATTCAAATAAAAACTTCGAAATTACGATCTTGTTAAAAATTCATAATTTTGTTTCTACTAAAGCAGAATGCATTAGGTGGAACCTCGATGTCGAGGAGCGACTCGAGAATGGAGATGTTCGCACACTAGAAGTGATGACATCAATCCAATTGAAGGAGTAGCTGGTCACACACCATATGACGCCCAGACATCATAGTGAACTTCCGTTAATAACCACGGTGTGGTTATAACGCTGTCTACACAATGTCTATGGCAAAGACAGCAAAGTAGAAGTTCAAAGTAGAAGTCCTTACCAGTGCGATGAGAGAAAATGTTGCCCTTTTTGGCCGAATGTAGCAGTCAATGTCAAGGAAACTTCCTCTGTTCAGTATTTGTCGAACTTCGCACAGCTTGGCCTCCATGTCTTCAAGTGAGGATTTGAATCGAAGCTCTGCCTCAAGTGCCAGCTACAAATATAGAAGGACATGCATGACTCTCAACAAATTTGTAAAGGTTGATTCTACTAAAGTACCATCATAAAATGATACTGTAAGCAACCTATTTTTCGCAAGCTCAATATTTTGCGAATTCGGCCAAAGCTGAAGCTTTCGAATTATTTGAGGGCACTAGCCTTAGCAAGATGGAAGGATCTCAATGTAGCTTTCAAGGTGGACACATTATTTCTGCCTGAATTGTTGATATGACTTATTTTTCGTGAATTGCAGGCGATTCGCCAAAATTAAACCAGAAAAAAAAGATGGGTCTTTTACAATATCAAAAAATTCACACAAACATTCATTTAAGAAGCCTCCTTAAATGTGCATACCAGGCTACAGCTACACATGTAATACATAATCTTTCACTTAACATAACAACCCTACGAGAAACACCATAAATATATTAGGGAATGCTGGCACAACTTCATATTCTGTCTTTGTGTGCCGACAATCTACCAATCTACAATTCTCGCTGTCAATTATAAGAAAACCTTGGCAAAATATAGTGGGATCTGTTTTTATAATCTGTGTTAATTATTCTTTCTTGGGTCAGTTGGGAACTGTGAAGGCATTTAAAATTGTGACTCCGTTTTGCTCAATTTATGTAATGAAAAGCTTCTCCATATTACATACACGAGAAATATTAGCGTTTTTCTGATAGGACACTAATTTTTCTATGTGTATCAGGTGTGCAATGAACAAAGCTGAAATGTGCAGTATCCATAAATAGTGATCTTAGTTGGATTAGGAATAAACACCCAAAATTGATTTAAAAATAATGCCTAGAGAGCCATCTACTTCGTTCATTATTGATATTAGGGACATAAATAACCAGAGGCTGAGCTTGACTAATTGATATGAAATCCACAGAATATAAGCTGGATGAATTTGTTCAGAACCAACTTTACCATATCAGGGCTTAAGTAGTAGACAGGTAGTTCATCACTTGGGCTTGCTTTACGAGCTTCAAGCGTAGCTTTCAAGAGGGCCTTCATTCTTGTAATGTCCAGACTTGCAGGATCAGTGACTGTGTCCTCAATCGCCTAGGCAAAAGGATAAACCATATAGGAATGGCAGTGCACCCGACTACAACACAGCATTCATGCACGGCATACAGTAATTTATGCTGCTAACACTCTTAGCAAATGTAACATGCACAAGAGGGATGATAGCAGCAATGATTAGTATTTATCACATGCATTGCTACAGAAAAAATGCATACCATTTCTAAAAAATAAAAAAAATTCAAAATTTTACGTTTTAAGCAAAGACTGGAGGCGTGGTGGAAAGTGCGTCGGTGACAGAAGTGTGCAAGGACAAGAAGACAGTGCCCCACTTAAGCACTTTGCCCGTGGACGTTTTTTTTTTCAGTCTTTGTTACGTGGTGAAACCAGATGGCGAGTTTTTGCTGTAGCCATATAATTTTTTTCCCTTTCACCCACCATTGGTCAATAGGACCGATGGTGGTTTCTGATGTTTCAAAAGAGTATGTGCCACCACTTTTTTTTCCAGTTTTTGGCGTGTCTAATTTAGACTCTCGTTCAAAAGAGATTGCGGCGCAGAAATACACATACATACATACACTTAAGACTGCTTACTTGGGTTGAATGCAAAAGCATTATATGGTTTTTATCACGCAAATAATTTGTCTATGTCTAGTGGTAAATCTCTAAAGCCTCCAGTCCGCCAGATGGCGGCAACAAGACGTGTGCGATGACGCACGTGCTAGGCACACCTTTAGTCCTCCATAAGCGTTGCGCCGTCATGGCACTGGGGAACCATTCTCGCTTGGCAACCCGGGGGCCCGGGTTCGATTCCCACGGCGTCCAACATTTCTTTTCAAAGTACTTAATTTGCTTTGTTTACATAACCTTCCCTAAGAAATGTGAGGTCATCCCGAACATTTGTGTCGTGTTTTTGCTCTACGTACGCCGTCGGCAATTTTTGGTATCATCACTTCGTCACAACAACTACGACGGAATTTTGTAAAATGGGGCATATAATGCTTTCGCAATTATAATTGGAAAAAAAATTGAGGACAGGTTGCCAAAACAGGCTGGACATGCTGCACAACCAATTTTGCAGAAAAAATCTGAAATAGAGGCATCCTTACCTTCAATTCTTCTTGTGCTTCATTGCATCGAAAGGTGCCATCACAGGCGTCGGCAGAGAGCATGGTTGTTGACGCAACCGATCTTTTGGACCGCAGTTTTCTGGTTTTTCTTGTTGAGCTCAAGGATCGCACGAATGATCTCTGCAAGAATGCATATAGCATGAATCAAGGATTTTATGAATGGCATTCGCTGAATGATGGGGCACATCGACTAATTGCAGTGATTGACAGTAACCGTTTGTGCCATGCTTTCGTTAGCGAGCGTGATTTCACTCTCATGGCTCCCCTGTATATAGTTCCTTCAGTGACAACCTTTGGTGATGTCATTTAGTCACATCCCGAAACTCTTGACTTATTTCCCTTAACTTGTTTTGACTTATTTATTCCATTTTGCGACCAGACTTCAATGAGACCACGGAAGCTTATATTGCCTGAAATGACTATAGAGCTCCCCGTTACGTGACTAAAGTTTGGTGGCCTTCGTTAGCTGCCTCCACTTGCGAGCACAAATTTTCACAAAAGGCTCAGACGCCAAAAAGGACTTCGGAAAACCATATGTCGTCCTCCTTAAACCTGGTTGGTTGGACGAACTAAAGGTTCTGCAATAATGAAGGTGAAACATTTCTCTATACGTATTGTGATTTCTTGCTTATACATACCGATATTTGAAATTTGTAGAGATATTGGTTGATAATTTTACCTCATATTTAAATAAAATGCAAATGCCCTGTCAAGATATCCCCCCCCCCGCCCCCCTCTGTCAAATAAATTTTCAGGGTACGACCCTTGGCTCCATTAATACAGCGGGAACGCGCAATCTCGCTATCAAAAGTAGACACGCGGACAGTTACCAAGGCCTTCACCGTCCGACGTTCAGATTGCTCCGAAAAACCACGTACTCCACCGTTCGTGTCTACTTCGTTATAAATACGGGCTCAAACCGATGTCGCGTCATTACGCGAGAATTAACATATGCACAAAGATGAGTATGTAGGGCTACAGAGAAAAGCTAAACAAGTCGATAAAACACTGGCGAGGCGTCACACATGAGCACGAAGACGGGCATCCAAAACAAAAAATCGGCAGAGAGCATGATATACAAAGAAAAAGAATAGAACTAAGTGGAGAGCACGCCGCACACCACAAACAAAAAGAGTAAAACTATACGCACTCCGGAGTGCATTTCGGACGAGATGGCTATACGCACTCCGCTAAACTCGTATAAAACAAATGGTCACAACGAGTTTTTTCAGCGATGGCATAGCATAGGGGCTAAGGCGCCCGCTTTGTACGCAAGTGGACGCGGGTTCGATCCCCGGTGGGCGTACTTTTTTTTTTTCATTTTGTTTTATCGAGGCATAATGCGTTGTTTACGACAATTCTTTTTTGCGATGATGTTGTCGACGAAACTTCGCAGAATTAAATGGGACTCCCTTTCCGGAGGTGCGATCGGGGACAGCGGGGCTTGGGTTGCCGGCCGGACGCCGCGAAGCGGCGTGTACTGGTTACGTTTTGTAATTAGCAGCCAATACTGTCGCCGCGAAGCGGCGTGAACGCAGGCGGAGGGCTGGGTTAACACGCTCCCCAGTGATACACGCGCCGTTCGAAAAGGGTGGCCCGGCGGGCATGAGTTCTCGGCGGAGTGCGTATAGCCATCTCGTCCGAAATGCACTCCGGAGTGCGTATAGCTTTACTCAACAAAAATGCACGTGCGGCCGTCCCTGGTGTGGGATCGAGCTTAACGAATTTGAACCACGTGCACACTACGCGGCGAAGGCCATAAACGCGAGGCTCTTGGCCTGCATGAACTCTCGCAAAGGTTAATTCTGCGCCAGAAGCTCCGGCTCCGCTTCCAGCACGCGCGCTAGATAGCCACCGCCGTGCTTTGCTTCCGCATACTCACCCCAAACTCACAAGGCACCGAAGTGACCAAAGACAGAAAGCTCGTTCTGGAGACAGAGCTTCTTGCGCATTATAAATAGAGAAAAGCTTTGGTAAACGCTCACCTTGTTATTCATCGAAATGAAGATCACTCTTTTGAGTTGAAAGCCGCTCCTCGGGCTTTCCCACGCTAACGTCCCTTTGTTGCCTTTGTTTCTGCCAAACTGTAATGAAAGAACAACGCATACCGAGCGCCCGTGCGCCAGACCGATTTCCACGCGCGCGCGCTACTGTTCCAGGCCTGGCCACTAGTCGTCGAAGCGCGGAAGACAGGGGGCGCTACATGTGAGCTAAGCAAAATGCGAAACGATAGGCAGCCTTTCGGGAGTGAGTCACATACAGTGAAAATAGCAGCGAATAAAATCAAACCACCACAGTTTCTGCCACTCGGGTCGAGCGTACGCACAAGGAAGTCGACTTTGTTAAGCAAAACAGCAAAACCCATGAAGATGATAGAAACGGTAGACACCAGCGGCGCCACGGCGGGTCACTAGCGTATGGTTTCGGTTTGGCGCGCTTTACAGAGGCGTCGGAGTTCGTACCGCGTGAAACTTAGCGACCCGCCTTTTGACGCTTCGCGACTTCACAATACACCAGACACATATCTCTTCGAGTCCCATGAGGTTGAGGGACCAATGTGGATTTCTACCAGAATACTCTTCGGTCGTGCCTTCAACGAAATCGTCTGTTTCTTTTCAGCAGCCTGCATCTGTTAGCGCGCATCAGTCAAACGGTAAAAGTGACAATCAGACTCGATGTTCCGGAGCGCAATTACATTTAGACAATAGAAAAAAAACGATTTTTGCCTTTTTGTTTGAGATAATTCTTTTTAGCTGGTTGGTTGTTAAAGCTTTTATAACATAACCTGCAACATAGCACTTACAACATGAGCAGTTGGTTTTGAGCAGTTTTGTGCCTCACCAGGCTATCACTATAGCAGTTGTTTAGCATAGCAACTCCGCAAGTACGGATCTCTGACTTTATATATATATATATATATGCGCTGGTCAGGACCAAAGAAACGTGAAGGAAGCAGAACGGACTCAGATGACAAGAGATATGTAACAAGAACTGAGCACTGCAGGGCGTGTATTTTTTTTTTTTTATAATCAGTTTGGAGCTGCTATAAGACTTTGAAGCAAAAGTTTAATTAAAAAAGATCTAAAAATCAAGCACAGACCATCACCGCATGTGCTTCTAAGAGAAAAAAAATATTTGCAACCTTATCAAAGGACAGCGAGGACCGGCGCGCCTCTCATTCGATTAGAAATTTGTTCGACCTGTTCCGGTAATTTGACACGATTGTAGATGCACTTAACCTTTTGTCACATAACATCCAGAGCTTCTTTTTTTTTCTGTACAATATCTTGAGTCAGCATCAACGCAATAATACTGATACACTCCCTTTCGACACATTTCACTGCAATGCACAAGGATTCTAAGCGGAACATGAGCAAGACAAAAATATACACTGCAGTGGTTTTCAGTGGAACAGGTTGGCGCGAAAAGAGAACATGGTAAGCGGAACAACTGGCTGATCCGCGTAAGACCCGCGTGTTCCACGTAAGAAAAGCAGAAATAAAGCAAAGAAAACTGGCGTTCCGCATATTTTTCTCGACCCACATAAAATCTTGAATCGTTCCAGAAAAAATATGTGGAACGTCTTTTTATGCGGAACCTATCTGGAACTATTTTA
>JAZHYW010026232.1:0-34068 GCA_037355805.1 Ixodes ricinus | reverse complement strand
CCCAACCGCGGTACTCAATATCCTAGTCGACGGGATTCAAATGAGTTCATTAACTACGTCGAGGCGGCAACCGCCAGCCACCGCCATCTTTTTATTCGTAATTCCAACTCCAGCGGAAAAATCCCCACAGGGGACAAGCTTGAACCGCGACACCAAAATTGCGAGACTACATGGTCCGTCTGTTTCATTCTGTTGTTCCTCGGTAAAAATAACAAGTCGTTAAATTATGTTCCCTCTTCATTCTTCAGCTGCTCGTTGGTTCGTCGATCCTCGTCGGAGAAGTCTGGCGTAAAATAAAGCACGTCCAATGGACAAAACGTCGCGGCAAAGATATATAAAAAAGCAGGAGAACAGCGAAACCCTTCTAACCGAAACCTTAGGCACCCTCTTGCTTTCTTTTTCGTCCCACATCGCCTCCGTCCGTCGACATTAATCAAGGCATCGGTTGTGTCACACGCGCTGTTCCCCCAGGTAGGCGCAAGCTAGAAGCTCGCGTTTCCCGCCAAGATATACGCATTACGCCCCCACCCTTCCAAACACGTAGGACGCACAAACACACATACACGTATGTACATACACACACATAAGAAAAAAAAATAAAACGTTCCAGACTCGTCTCTTATTCCCGTTATTTTTTGTATTTTTTATTCGGGGACTGACATTCGTTTCCTGGATTAAAATGTATGACCCGCAGACGATAGGAAAGACGTTGTGCCACCGTGCCGAGATCTTCCGCGTTTGCAGCGTTCGTGAGGCGCATCTATCTTGCGGGGTGGACTCGAGGGAAATAGGAGCGTCTGTATATCCGTCCGGCCACACTTCCTAGCGGCCAAGTAAAGAGGAGCAAAAAGAAGGAGACGATGCCGCCTACAGTTCACCTCCCTCTTTAATCCACCGACAAGCAGTAAAAAATGGCGGCAACATGCATATAAACGGCTGGAAGGAAACAGCCAGCGCATGGCCTCTCAGATTCGGGCCCCCGGAGAAACTGCGACTCGTTACAGCTGCGCCGCCCGGCACACCGGTGGCGGGGTCTGTAACCGCGTGGGAGCGGGACATTAACACACACACACACACACACACACACACACAAACACATACCCACACACACTCACGCATGCACACACGGGTCTTAGAATATGCGAGTCGCGCGAGTGCGATTGGATGCGGAGAAACGTTCTGGGAGTCTCGAAAATGAGGCTATTTACCTTCTGGTTCCGGTGAAGGGTTTTGGGAATACCGGAATCAGGACGGATCATTTCGTTTCGCGCGGTTATCGACTGCTAAGAAAAGTGAGCGGCCACACGCGTCTGATGATAAAGTAAGTCTACGACGAATGCAAAAAAAAAAAAAAGTTGTTTGAAATAGCTTGCTAAGTGCACCATTGATTACGACTCTGATCGTCTACAAATCTCTCTTTCCCGGCCGTTTTTTTCCTTCCGCTTTTTTGGGGGGCATTTGAGATTCCGGAGATCCGTTAAGAAACTGGTTCGAACGATCAAGACGCCGCCCTAACGACGCTGCTACTAGACGAAGTCATCAACTCTCGAAACGGCAATCGTTGTTTTTAGTCAGTGATGGGTTCGATTAGGAATGTCAGCGAAATATCACGGGGCTGCACGTACCCGTGTATAAAATTTAGTAATCTTAAAAATAGTCATGCACAGCGAAGGCATAGGAGTGGTTGCATTTAAATTCAAGCAATCCATACATATTCACGTGATTTTTTTTTTTTTTACTTTTTGCGTGTTGTAACATATACCGCACGAAAGGAAACGCTTTTTCTTTTCGAAAGTTCGAAAAATAAATGCGGTAGGAATGTGCAGTATAATTAGATTAGGCTTTGATTCTCACACTTGTGACTCATCAAGATGGACGAAATCGCATTGCGGCAATTGTCGTAATTGCACTACAGTGTGGGGACTCCAGAAAAATTAAGCAAGCATGCACCGACCACAATAAAGAAATAAAAACAAAATAAGTATATTTCCTAGTTTCACCATGCCCAAAAACAGCAAACAACATAGTTCAAGCGCCGGCATATTTAGTGTATAAAGTACACACATTTAATGAGGTTTTCTACAGTTATTTACGCCATGTTTGCGGACAAGGTCCTGCAAAAACTTTGGCGTCACCGTTTCGTTGTAATAAAATACTTTATTTTCCTGGATAAATTTGCAGGCAAAAAACAAAGCTCATGTACGCAGACCCGAGGAACCTTATGGATCTCGCAATCGAACGTAAAAAAAGAAGAAAATGATTGCACAGAACTGATTGCGATAACCGAACACGAGATAATGAGCTTTTATTTATTTCAATATTTGCTTACATATTAACTAACCATATGACTTAACAGAAAAGGAAATACAAATTCCAATTGAAAAACAAAATCACACAACAAAAATAAAAACGAAGGAAGCAATTTTGTTACATATTAACTATTCCGGCGTGTTAGCTAAAGTAAATAATTATCGCCTTTTAAAAAAAGTGAAAAAAACATGGTACGGTTACCAGAGGTTCTGAAAGGCGGTTTAACTCAAATGACGTTCTTGATACGAAGAGGCCGATGTATGCTGACATTTAACAATGAGGTATGCCGACTTTAAATGTATGATCAACTCGTACAGAAATGTTTCAGTATCTAAGGAACAATTCACAGTTTCGTGAAGAATTAAACCAATGCGTATTGTAGAAACGGCATAAACGATTTATTTTACGACGTAAGGAAAGGAGTCGGATGAAGTAAAGTGTTCTTTTTTATGCGAACTTACAGAATAACGAGAAAGAAGAGAGAGAGAGAGATTTTTATCTTGGTTCCTGCGCGTACAACATCTTGAGGTTTTGGGGGCTTCCATCGGGTAAGTGCATCCAAAGCACGACGAAAGACAAGGAGCACGTTGGTGGCTGGGAATCAGAAAGGGACACCCTAGCTCTGCTTTTTGTTCGAAACAGCTGGAGCATGTACTTGCTCCAAGAGCCGTGTTCGTTTTCCTATATTCATTTGTGGGCGTTCCTGGTTGTGGTACGTGCCTTGTTCACTTTGCTGAGCCATGAACACGCGAGTGCCGGTCTCCGGAGAAGTGTTAAGGCCACCGCCCAGCGTGTGACCTCCATCTGTCCAGCACGAGGGCGTTCGCTAGCTCCGAAAATGAGCAAAACCATGACAAGACACGCACCACACGCGCGCAATCTAAAGATAACGCCAACTAGGAGCTGCACATTACCTGGCGTGAATGTAGGTCCCCTCAAAAGCATGTCTGAAAGCCTCTATGTCATGCTGTAGCCTTCGCTGCTTCGTAAAATGAAGGGTAAACGGAGTATAGATGGTTTCAACTAACGTCACGTAAGCTGCCCTTATGGCAGTCTTGCGGCTGAGCGCGTACCTTCAACTGCATATGTTTCACTCCTCATAGTTGGCTTTCCTCGTCTAAAACAAGTATGCACAAGCACCAAAGGGACGCGATGTCGTCACGTGCCCATCCCCTAAAGGCTCTTACGAACGTCGCGTCTTGCCACATAATTGAGATATTATGTGCAGAGCTGCCTTTGTAAGCCTTTTGCTGCTGATTTCACGAGTGAAATCAGAAAACAACGCCACCTCATTCTTGCGAACCTCCATTTTTGTCCTGATCAAGGTCAGATTCATCACAGTGGAGGGGATCACACTGGAGTGTCACGCGTGTTGATTGACAGTGCTCCCTTAGCTGGAAGGACAAAAAGGCCAACGGGCGCCATGTCACAAACTTAAGAGGTGCTGATCCTGTCCCGTAGCTTGTGCAGCACGTGCGGTAAGCAAGGACACGGGCTGGGACTCATATTAATTAGCTTCGGTCCAGAGTAATCGTGATTTGGTAAGGACCTTATCAAACTTCACAGCACCCGACCAAAGAGTATAGTATTAAAGTAGGTTGGGCGAAAATGTTGCCGTAGTTGAGAAAAAATGAAGAAAGATTCAAGCAAGAAAATTAAACCAAACGTGCTCGGTGTAAGTAACGCAAAATATCGGTTTAGCTGGAGCTATTTTTTTTTTTGCGCATCCGCAATCTTAACTAGGTTGGTTGTATAGATTAAATGCATCCACAAAAGCTCAGAGTAAATAACGATTCCGGTTAACAACACCAACTCAGCCATGGTTCTCCGTCCAGCATTAAGCCTTTCGATAGAAATGCTAATCAGCCCAGGATTATTTCGAACAATACCGACGTGCGAGTGAATCTCCACTCGGGCCACTCTATATTTGCATATCCAGTGTTACGTACTCTCTCAGCCACCGGCCCTTAACCGCGAGCCCTACCGCAAGCGATCAATTCCAATGCGCACTTTCGAATGTCGAAGAACTCTCTCAATTTGCTCAAACGGGGCGTTTTTGCTATGTTCCGTTCAAGCGAATACTGTTAGGAAGCCACCGTCTCTCATTTCACGTTTTTTTTTTAAACAGTTAGCGCAGTCGAAGGACCCTCGTCTGCTCGCTCTTGAGGGCGCCGCCATTTATTATTTCTCGATCAAGCCGTTCGAGAAACGCGATAGAAAGAACCCCGCGAGGGGGAAATTAAAGATGTACGACAGGGGGTAACAAGGAATCCTTCTAACGGCTGACGCCATTCGCCTTTGATGTTCCAATTCCGCTCTTTATTCCCCTCCACGCGAGGCCCACACTGGAGGAAAAAAAAAGAAAACTGCTGCGCGACAAAAGAAGAACAAGTGTCAAACTAGAGACAGAAAATATACCGAAAAAAGGGACACAGAACAAAACAAACATTTGCAGAGACAAAGTATGCCGCAGGAAGAATTCCACCATAAAAACCAATAAGGCCTGACCCCACCAGAAAAAAGAAACAGATTGACGGCGAAAACTCCTCTCCAAGCGAGGCACGTGTATGGCTCGGATATATTTGGCAATGGGAAGATCCTACAAATGAGCTAATTAGACAATAGAACGGGCCATCTGAGATCTGCCCGCCCGATACTGACCCTTCTTTTCTGCCTTCTCCGTGTATTTCCCTTACACTATTCTTCCATCGAATCGTTCTAGTCGATGGGCGCTCCAGAGCGACCTTCTTCGGTTTCCCCGTCCGTATTATTTTTCCCCTTCCTCGTCGCCCCTGCGAAATGTTCTTTCTGTGCCCGCGTTCGGGCATGAGCTCGAGTGTCCTCCTAACCGCTTATCCTCGCATTTCTTTTGTTCTCCTTCCCAACTCTGCGTAATATTGGCTGTCGGGTGCAAGGGTACGAGCGATGTCCTTGGACCGGCGTTGGCGGTAAAGCATTGTAACGAGTTGCATGTAAGACCGTTAATTGTAACGTACAAGTAACGGCGTTATAAGTAAGTAGTTACTTTTTATCGGTAGCGTGTAACGCACTCGTTACTTTCCTAAACAGTAATGGGTAACGGATTTACGTTACTCGTTACTTTTTCTTCCGAAGGCTGAAAAAATTACACTTCAATTTTTTTCGTGTTCGTAAGCTCCAAGGTACGTATTTTTTTTTTTTTTGTGAGCATCAAGATAAATTTGTGAAAAAGATAAAGTAATGTTAATTTCTTGCATGGACATAATTTTTCTTGGAATATGGCGCTTATGGATTCATGTATCGTCAGAACAGTAAACCGTGTTATTTGCTCGTGAAAAAGGTAAATAAAAAATAACGTCCGTTACTTTTTTTATCGGGAACGGTTATGGTAACGCGTTTCTTTTATCTCGAAGTAATGTGGTACGGTAACGCGTTAGTTTTATTTGCAAGTAACGAGTAACGTATTTCGTTACTTTTTTTTTTTTTTTGCAAACGCCGACAACATTTCCGTGGAACGACTTGTTTTGTACCGCGCTTCATTTGAAGGACGTGCGACTCCGAAGCTACACGATGGGCCTCACGCTTCGAGGAAACGTGAAGAGCACGCGAAACTAGCGCGGTAGCATAATTCTATGCACCGGTCGCTTCAGTTCTCGCGTAACGATGAATACAGCCGGCTGATCGGAGCAACCGTTCAGTAGAAATCACCACCACCACGGTGCAACCGCGTCACATGCGATCTAATTTTTGCTAAGCCACAACCAACAACGTGCGACATCTGCACACACAGTGGATCGCCGAGCACACGCGTTTGTGCATTTCAGCGGTATTTTAAGACATTATGTTTGCGCTTGTATGTTCGGTTTCGATGGCCGTTATGCTGAGGCAGACAGAGAAATTCATCGCCCTATGTGCAGTGAATGCAGTGAACACCGTCTCCACTTGACCAGACGCTGGTTTATTAACGAAGATTTGGTTATGCTCCATTTCATACTTTGTGTCGGACTCTCTCAAAGCTGCTGGCATGAATGTGCAGTTTGTTCTCGAGTTTTACTTGTACGCGCTCTCGCTCAAGACCAGGCTACGCGCTCTTGCCAATAGCTTTGACAGCGTTGTGCACTACAGAGAGCATCCAGTGGACGCCATATGTGTCGGTGCTGTTTAGAGCGCACGCTCAGAACTAGCTTAAATTAACGGGTTGCTTAGACTGGCAGTCTTGATAATGTGGACTGCACGTTGCAAAATAACTGTGGAAGCTCGCCATCAGAACGCCCCCAGCAGTCGCGCACACATCTCCGGTCGCCATTGAATAATCCCTATAGCGCAGTGAGGTGTTTCGAAGTATATAAACGTTTTGCAGGCGTAATGCAGACCCTCCTTTAAGGACGCCGCCATCTTGTGAATTGCAGCACCGACGACGCCATCTAGCGGCCAAAAACTTGGAAAACCAGCTGGTTGTGGTAGCACAGCTTCCTAATAAGAGGAAATTACTTTGCCTAGTAGAAAAATGTGAGGAGGACTAAGATGGTGCGGTGTTTTGGCTGAGTTTTCGGAACGGTAGAATAATGAAAATTTAATGTAGTCTAAGCTGTAAACTCTACGCATTTTAAAACTGCATCTTGAGTTTTGCACGTGGACGTTTTTATACCCTTCGACATGCCATGAAATACTACCCTACCTTGTAGTGATAACCCAATCCGAGCATGGGCACCGGTTTAGAATCGTTCCGGTTGCCTTAGACGAAGTAGTCGTGAGTATAAACGTGACGAGGAGTCTGGTACAAAGCGTTCGCGATCGACGCTCGAAATCTGTTGACGTCATGAATAAGTACACTTGGAGAACATGTAAAGCTAAAAAAAGCATTGTATTCATAACTGCCCTGCAGCCTCGTGCCCATCCCACACTTTCCGCGATTGGTTTGATGCTTATTAAGCGGGCGGTGCAGCGAGATTCAGTTGTAATGTTTTTTTTTTCACTTCACAAAAGCTTACGGCAATAGTGGGACTCATACATACTCGCACGCAATGCCCATGGCCAAAAAACTGCTTTGTTGCTGTGTAATTTTAAGGACAAAAGCGAGCGTTTTCTTTCAATCTCTCCTTCTCAAAACTTTATGACGTAACTGGGGGATTGCAGTACCCAAAGTGACGTTATTTGAATACGGCTCATAAATTGGACCCGAGCATTGCGTGGGCACTCGATTTTGGCTCGTGATAATCGATAGCTCGGGAAGCATTCGGGTAGTGGCGCGTTTCCAATTGCTGCAATGACGACAATAGCCGAACCATAACCATGTCATGAACTTAGCGCGTGTCCTGTGCCTTCCCGACCCAAGCGCGTGGCTATGATAAATATTGGCGGCATATAATCGGCTTCAGATCACATGGCCGCTTGTTCTGGCTGCGAGTTGAGGAGTGAACGCTGCTCGTTTTTCTTTAATTCTTTCTGCGACTTCGATTGCGTGCGTTGAAAGACGAACGGGTATTTCACAGGTCATTAACGTCAGGGATTCGTTCTAAGCGGTATTCGCGCAAAATATAAAAATCGTCGCATCGCCCGTTTAGAACCATTTGGACACCCCACGACGACGCAGTGAAAGCAAGACAACCGTAAATTTTTCAAATCTGTAACACAGAAAAAAACACAAAAACTTGGAACTAATTTACGCACGACATCAACCTTTAAGCCTTTTCGCTCATACCGTTGGCGGTTTCGTAGACATCATCAGCGGGCAATCCAAAAATGCGCCGGGTCGAGAATGCGTCGGTGCGCGGCGGTGTGAGGTTTTGCGAAAAGGGTTTCAGGCAGCTGAGCATAAGCGCTGCCATAACCGACCTACAGTTTTCGTTTCCTCTTATTGAGTTCGCTTTACTTCATCATCGCCACAGTAGGACAAGTTATTGCCCCTTTAGGTGCTAGTGCGTTCCTTCCCCTAGCATAGGCCTTTGTGGAGGATCTTTAATGCCCGCTTCGTTGGCTCGGCATCTCGGTAAGACATCAGAAGGTCGGCAATGACGACTCAGACTGGCGTGTGTTTAAGATCCTTCTTTCTGCCTTTTTTTTCGCCCTCTCCTTTTCTTGTATATAAGCAAACTCTTGGTGTCAATAAATGTTGTTGCTAGTTGGAAGTTTGTGGTTATCCATCCTTTCTCGTTTTCTTCCTCAAGTTTAATTGTTTAAAGCGTCTATACTGTTTTACTAAAAGTGGGCGAGAGGGAAGCGGGAATGGGCTACCGCGCGCTTTCCACCTTGCAGAGTTGGGGCAAACCAAGGAAAAAATTGACCGCATCTCCACATGGTGAACGATGTTGATTGGGGCGAAGCTCCGGTGGTGCTTGTCTGCGTAGACGCTGAGCCGCAGCATGCCGAGCCTTTCGTTCGTTTTCATCCATGTCAAAAAAGAATGTGTGGTATGGAACGTGGTTATATGCAAATTTGAGCATTTGACCGCAGCGCCCTCTCGTCTATAAACGTTGAGCCAACGCATGCAAAGCTTAACGCGATTATATACGCATTTGACCGCAGCGCCCTCTCCTGTATAGACGTTGAGCGGCTACATGCAACGTTTCATCCATGACAAGCCCAGCTCTTGAGTTACTACCACATCTCAGGAGCCCCTACTCGTCCTGCAGTCATGGCCGAGTCGTTTAGGCAATGGACTAGAAATCCATTGGGGTCTCCCACACAGGTTCAAATCCTGTCGGCTGAGCAAAAAAAAAAAATGTTTTTTTCATTTTTCATATTATTTTTTTATATTTTTCTATGGTTTTTTTTTCGCCCTACACGAGTACGTGCTCACGTGCTTCTTGAGCACGTGAGCATGTGAGCTCACTAGCAGGAGTACGAGCACTGGACGCCAGAAAAACACCAGCCAGATGGACGGCAAGATGGACGGACGGACATGGTTGGCCCCTAAGGAGCTTCGCCCCTAATACCGTTGAGAGAATTTGGGATGGCTGACATGAAACTGTATTTCATCAGACACCGTCCCTTTTGCAAGTCAATGGCAGATGAAAACGGTCAGCTTCCGCAAAGTGCCATGCTGGACCTCATCTTCATCGAAGCCAGCAGCCACCACCAATCACCAGGATCCCGCCGGTGACGCAACATCGTCACGTCACCGGGCTATAAAAGGGGGACCCGCGGACACGCGCGGCGGAGACGGAATGGGACCTACCATCAAACGCTACCATCATCTCATGTCCCATTAAAACATAGTCACCATATAGCCCTAACCCGGTCTCCAGCCTGTCCGTCCTCCAGCCCTTAACAACTGGTGGCAGCGGTGGGATCCTTCCTGGCCCGGATGAGCGCAGCGGCCACAGTCCAGCTGAGGAAGAAGAGGTGTCAGCCGGCGTCGAACGTCCCTGAGTGCCCTGAGCGAGCGTCTGAGCACGGCCCAAGGTTCAGCCGTCAGCGGTGCCTGGACCTTCTGCGGACATCGGAACGACGTCGCTGACATCTGGCTGGTAGGACGGGCGGAAGGGCAGAGATCGGGCGGCCGGGTTTTGTGGGTATTGGGCTCGAATTTCGGGGAGCTGTTGAGCTTTCGTGGTCGTTCCGAGCTCTGCGAAGGTGCGCTTTGTTCTCGGAATTTGAGAAGTTCTAACGCTCGCAAGGCGAAGTTCTTAGAAACAGATTCAATAAGGTTGAGCACTTCTCAACGACTGACTGTTTGGTTCTGAGGCAGAGCCAGTTCTTAAGATAATTGTTTTGACGCAAGCTGTGAATTTTGTGCAGCCTAGTAGCCACCGTGACTACTCTTAGGAAATAAGCAGTCCGGCAGGCAAGGAAAATTTAAATGCAATCTAATAATACTCTAGATGCGGGCCTTGTTTTGCCTTGTTGGAAGTTTCCGTAGGATTCCTTTGAGTTTACTGTAGGATTCTTTTGAGCCAAAGGTGTGCTCAACATTGGAAAATGTTTCTGGAAAGATTTTGTCGAAGTTTGCGAGTTATTTTGAGTGTAGTGTACCATAAGACGCTTAGAGCGCAGGTTTTATGCAGAGTTTGTCTTGAAGTATACGTATTTTTTAGTAATTTGAAAAGTTAGGTAGATAGAGTTCTGATAGACTATTACAGTACTAGTTTTCTGACCCCAAAGTTTAGATGGATCTTTTGAAACTAAGAAAGGAAGAGCTATTGGAGTTGAGCAGAGCACTAGGAATTGACATTCCTAAAGCGGTCAGAAAAGGTAATCTAATCGCAGAGATAGAGAAAACAATCCCTGAAGATGAAATCCAGGACGTCTGGAATAGCATTGCTGAGAAAAAGAAAGGAAGCGGCTCGAGAGGCCGACGAACAAGAACAACGAAGAGAGAAGAAAGGCAGGCGGCTCGTGAGGCCGCAGAACAAGATAAGCAAGTGAACCTTAGACGAGAAGAGCTAGCACTCAGAAGGTCAGAACTTGAGCGCGGAGTTTTGAGCGGTAACACTAATACTTTTAACACTGGAAGAGAAACTTTTCAGATGAGCGAGTTAATGCAGCCATTTAAGATTGAAAACGACATCGGCTTGTTTCTAGTTAATTTTGAGCGAGTTTGTCAACGCATGTCCTTTCCAAAGGAGTCATGGCCATTTCGACTTCTGGCACTGTTGCCTTGCAAAGTTGCAGAAGTAATGGCCAGACTCACAAATGAGCAATTTTCAAACTATGACTGTGTGAAGGCGAGCCTACTGAAAAGATACAAGTTGTCCGCGGAGGCCTACCACCAGAAGTTCAGGAATGGAAAGAAAGAGCCAAGCCAGTCCTATGCTGACTTCGCATACACGTTGCGAGCCAACATGGTGGAATGGCTGAAAAGCTCAGAGGTCTTTGGAGATCACGATAAAGTGATAGAGATGCTTTGCTTAGAACAGTTTTTCCGGAGTATTCCACTATCTGTGATGGATTGGGTTAAATACAAACCAGATGTGACGACTGCTGAGAAAGCTGCGGAGCTTGCCGACGCATACGAGTTGCGACACCAGCTGAGCGACGACGATAAGCTTTCTGTAGCAGAAAACCCGAAAACCGAACGTAGTAAGTCCAGAAGTGAGAAGAAAAGAAAGTCGAAACGTAGATTGGCAAAGCTCCAAAACACAGAAAATGAGGATACTAACATCAAGCAGACTGCTACCAGGGGTTGTGAGTCCCGAAAACCAATCATATGTTACATCTGTCATCGACCAGGCCACATTTCACTGATGTGCCGAAAAAGAAAAGCTTTCTTTCCAACTCAGGTGAGTCAGGACATAATACAAAACCTAAAGCGTACTCGCTTCCGTTCTATAAGTATGACATCCTCGAGCAAATAAAAGACACCTTGATTAAGATAGGCGCAATCAGGCAGTGTGAACGTAGATGCAGTTCGTTCACGAACTCGACTGAAGTCGCCACGACAGAACCCCGGCAACGTACCAAGTACCTTAAGTTAAATCCTGCCACGTTGGAACGAAGATATCAGATTCCTGCAGGTTGCGTCTGCCAGTAGGAGCGAAGATTGTTGTTGTAAATAGAGTTTTCCATAGGGTGCCTTAAGAATATGAAGGATCTGTTTATGTATATTGAGTTGGAGGTAAAATAATTTCACTTGTAGTATAGCACAGCTAAATCCAGAGTATTCGCAGCACAGTGTACTTAACAGCTTAGAAACGGTTTCTAAGAGTTCCTTTAAACGACAAGCGCATTGTCCTTCTTAAAAAGTTTACATATGGAAACTACGGGAAGTGGGGTCATTTTCTCTTGAATTTTGCAGTGTATTAACGCATCACGGGACATTCTTAAGGTTTGGCTCTGTCCGACGATCACAGCGGGTTGTCGATGAGATAGCGCCGTACTTTCGAAATGTTTTATTCATGATCATTGTCAGCGTCATATCGGATGTTCGTGAACAAATGCGTGACGGAGATAGTCGAGGCACATGAGATTAAGAAGGGCGGGGCAGCATGTGTCAGCGTGGCCTCAATTGATTTACTTGACAATTAAGGAACGTGCGTTCCTCAATGACGCGGCCTGGCATCGGGTTGGCTAGTGATGGGGCGATATCAGAGACTAGGATGGTATATAAGTGTCGTTTCATGTAATAAAATCAGTTGTTAGTAGCGCACTGTGGTGTCTGATTCTCGTCTTTTTGTCCTTGTTTTTGAGCGCTAAAATGTATTCTTAGCTTCAGAAAGTGGGTACATTTTAGGAGAGTGAATTACTCTCGATTGATTAATTCGAGCTTTTAAGAATGCCATCTAACGCAATCGCAACCAAGATTTCGAAATGTCGTTTAGCGTAAACGGAAATGAGACGAATCTCGTGTCTTGCTTGCGCAATCAACACGAAGGGGGCAATACACATTTGTTTTCGCTTCTGCAAATGAGCTCCATTAGTAACGACGTACGCATCATTACTACTTGTTTCGAAATGCTCTGCAATGCTGCTTGACAGGGGATTCTCTGCCGCCAGAGGAACACGCAAACACTATGTCTGGTATCTCGTATATGGTGCTCCGAATGCAAGTTCTAGTGAACGTTTGTTCTATAAAAAAAATATGTACAGCCTTTTTGAAGTGGACATATCAAGCCCTTCCAATAACGTTGGTTGCAGAATATAGCTCCGTTAACTGACGACTATCTTTGGCCTGCGTGAGTTTCATTCATGATGTGACCGTGAAGAGCAGCGAACTAGAATGCTTGCTA
Organism: Ixodes ricinus; assembly: GCA_037355805.1. Lineage (NCBI taxonomy): Eukaryota > Metazoa > Arthropoda > Arachnida > Ixodida > Ixodidae > Ixodes > Ixodes ricinus. The sequence goes on along the minus strand of JAZHYW010026232.1, from coordinate 21,112 downwards.
ACAGAAAAAGACACGTGTTTTACCGATCGCTCGCTCGGCCGTAAATATGTCAAAAGCAACGGATTTGCGCAACAGCAGGCTGAACGTGCCGAGAAAACCCAATTACTGTTCCAAATTGCGTCACTGTGTTCGGAGTTGCTACACTAGAAGAAAAAATGGAAGAATGATGTGTCAGGATCAAACAGATAATATGTTAGATTTGTGCTAATATAAAAAAGGAGAAAAAACAATCAGTTTTAGATCCATCGAAGGTCATGCTATCAATTTTGGGGTTTTGCTAAATAACCATCCCCTCAAAAAACCCGAAACATCGATCTCTTTTTTTTTCTTTGAAACACGATTGAAGAGATTTTTGCATCGTAGTGGGAGAAAAGAGCGATTGCCTGTGGCTCCCACGCTTTCTCTATAAGAGAAGTAAACGCTACAAAATACGTCTTCTAAGTGCCGGCACATGACATTATCGCACAAAATTGACTTCATAAGAAAAATAAAAGGCATCATTATCTACGTCACGAGACTTATTTGAGCTATTCCGAAGAAATCTAGAAGCATACTTCGATATGGGGCCTAGCTCGACATAAGCCGTGTAATGCAGGTAGGGCGTTATATATCTATATATCTATATATTAGCTGAACGGGTGGAGGAGGGAGGGGGATGGGGGTTTTGCTTGTGACATAAGTGTCTTATCCAAGTACCTAAAATATTGTTGGGGATTTAGTCTCCTTTTAGGCGGGCAATCGTGTGGACAGACCCCCGTATGTTAGATCACTTCCTTACCAGTCATGGCTTCGAAAGCACTGGTTGTTTCTTGCAACCAAATTAAACACTGCAAAAAAATCTGATATTTTCGAAATTTGCCAAGGTACAAACTAAGTAGCTGGAAAACACGAATACTTTGGTTGTTCACTTCTTTCTACGTTTAATTTGATTCTGACGTAGCGTCAAACTTTACTGAACGAATCAATGACTTTAGTTCAGAAGAGAGGACAAGCGACGCTATCCAATGCAGACTGCCTTATGAATTCTGGGCTATTTGCAGCCTAACTGCATCGTTAAGAAGTAAGATGCAGCATCAGACAACTGATATAGTCTCTTTAGTCAAGGTCTTACAAGTCTCTGATTAATATGTATCAAATAAGACAGGTATTTAAGAGGTCAATCAGTTTGCTTTATGCAATTAGTTAGCTAATTTCGAGGTTCCACGTGCGCTTTCAAGTCCGCGGGGATCAATGACGTTTTCACGAGGAAATTATTTGCCTATTTCAAGAACAATAATTCCGAGACAACCTTCAATCATCATGCTGTGTAACACACATTGAACTATGCATTTACACGATAGCGTATTTGGAAAATAATATCAGGACAAGCTTTTCATCGTCAGAATAATGGCATAGTCCAGCTTGAGAGAGGAAACAATTATGTAGGGCCATTAAATATGAACAACGTCAAAAAAAAGCTAAAGCTAGGACAAACCGATTAATTGTTCTCCTAACATTGTGGAGAGAAAGACGCCATTAAGCAAAGAGAAAGCTGCGGATTAGTTGTGTAATACAAACTCAAAAGTGTTAAAGAAAATATTTAACAAGAAAAAACACCTTTCGAAGGTAAAAGAGGAAACAACACTGTATGTCTCTTTTATTTTCTTGTGTTCCACAAGAGCCTCACCATAGCTGCACGCAGTATAAACTTGTTAGGCTTCTGCTAACAATGTAACAGACTCGCGCAATTTCGACGCTACACGCGTAATAAAAGAAACTTCGCTGACTGAGGTTTTCTTTTTCTTGTGTTTATTTTTTTAAGAAAGCGGGGTTTCTGAGGGCCCGGTTGGAAACGAGGCCCTCATTTCAATTAGCCAGAGCCATTCCCCCGATACTTCTTTTAAAGCGCGACGATTGGAAGTCACGCACATTAGCGAGCTCAAAGTCGGTACGAATGAGTGTAATGCCAGCGCGCGTGGCACGCCATATAAGTGCGTGTTTACGAAGACTCGTCGTGTTTGACTAGCGACGACGGCGCAACTACAAACACGCAATGACGACACGGTAGGAAGCGCAGGTGGGAAGACACTGCCGGGTTATTTCCGTAAGGCTCTCTTAAGCAAACACTAGTTCCTTCTTTCATGAACACGGCATTATATGAGCCTGAATGCTGTTCACTGCTGTAACGAGCAACGTGAGCGCTCTTCCATGATTAGAAGGCCCGATTCTCAAATACCGTATGATCCAAAGAGAAGGTGGTATTTACGACGTTTTGTGTTTACTTGAGCTCACGCAGAAGATGGATTCTTTTGTGTTCCATTGGAAGCATCGAACTATACACAGACACCGACAACCCCCTTTTCCATTCTTTTTTTTTCTAGGCACAGCACACTCCTTGATTTTGTGGCTTTTGGCATTACAGCTTTCAACCAGCTAATCACACTTAGATTCATTGAGTTTCCCTTCTACAGGGCGGTTTAACGTGACATACACACGACTCGGAATTTTGCCGGCATCCATGTTTGTCACGTTTACCCCGTAGCCTTCTGAGAACTGTGACGCCAAGATGCAAGCGTTTGCTGGTTCAGGGCCACTCTCGTGGAGCTTTAGATTGTTTTCCGCTTAGGGCAGTTTATGAGTCCATTAACGATGATATAATGCACCGGCCTTGTCTTTTGCTGGTAGTAGAATTTTACAAATATCGGCCTTAATTCGTTTTTTTTTTTTTTTTACGAATAGGTGTTAGATACGTCGGTTCATTTTCAGCCCCAAATGACTCGGCGGAAGCGATCTGGATAGTAAAGGAAAACGGGAAACAAAGAAACAAAGGAAGCATGGTATGATGGAAGCTTGGCCGAGCTGGGGATTTGTAATAAAAAAGCAGGCCTTTGTGCGCTGCTACTGCTATTAAGAGAGAGCATGAGTTTAAAGAACATGCCGCCAATCACTATTCTTGAGTGAGGTTCTAGACAGATCTACTCATTAAGCTCCTTGCTTTTTTGCAAATTTAGAAACGATGTTAGTGCAAAAAATGCTTGCATGCCAATCAATTGGGCGAACGATGAAATACGTTCAACAATAATGTCACTGACAGTTGACTGGGACGTAGAAAACAATTGTTAGCAGCAGCAGAGGCTTTATTCGACGTTCCGAGAGCACTGCCATCCATATTTTCTTTTTATATTTTATATATTTGAAACATAGTCACACAATGTTGTCTGCTAGCTCGAGTCCGTGCTTTCGGCTACGATTTTTGCGTTTTTAATGGTCAAGAGCAAGACATTTCTTAGATGCTAAGAATCTGTTAGGTGTATGTTGTAACGTTTGTATTCGTCAGAAAGGTAGGCGGACAAGTACTTCTATATCGACAAGGACACCGTGCTGACAAGATGACAACTGAGACACGGGACTAAGTTCTCGGAGATTCATGTCCGATCGGTCAGCTGGGTGCTGAAGGCTCTGAGGCCTGTTGCCGCGCTGCATGAATGTCTCTCCGCATCCTCGCCGAAAACAAAAGCTCTATTGTCTTCTGCAGACGGGATTGTTTGGTACCAACTCCGTCTTTGGTGATCACCGTAGAACTCACGTGCGCACTTCGAAGACCGCAGTGAGTCAAGATAATAATGCCTTAGGCATAGGCGTAGACTTTGGGGGGGGGGGGCATCGCGGCTTGTGCCACCCCTAGTAAAATCCGGGGAGGGGGGCAGCGCCCCCCCCCCGGGTTCGGGCCATGATCCTTACCGAGACGATGTTTCCGTGCCATGTAACGAGCTTCTAGTAGTGGCATGTAAACAAAATAACGCCCACGTTGCCTTTATTGAGAAAATACATGGGAAATGGAATCCCAGCGTGCTTTCGTTAGCTTCAATCTCCAGTTCTGGCGAAAAGGTAAAGCGCAGCACCCTCCCCCCCCCTTCCCCCGGAGAACTTCTAGCCTGCCCCCCCCCCCCCCCCCCGGGAAAATGGAAAGTCTACGCCGCTGGCCTTAGGTCAAGATCATCTCCACTGACAATGTCCTTGAGGAAAGTCTGCCACTTGTGTTCTGTGTATTGTCAATATTTTTTTATAGTTATAGGGAAATTAACATTACGTATGTTCTAATATTTGACCATTTCGCAATGGGCAATTCGAGAGTTACATGTATGAGTGATTTTGCTTCTACAACAGGAGAGATCATTCAATGTGAGTATATTTTCAAATGCACGGTTGGCGATTACTTAGGTGGTGTCGTTGGGAAGTTGATATAAAAACAAATCATCAGAAAAATTACATTCTCGCACTGTGGCTGTTCGTGGACCCAAAATAGCGAAGGAGACTGTACAATGAAATATACAGTAAAAACTGTTATAATTAAATGAAGCCGAATTTGTCGCACTGTGAAAATTTCCAGAGTTGTGAGCGAGTGGTGGAGTTCCGGGACGATGCTATTATGTGAACGGTTGGGAAAGCAGTCACGAGCAAGTTGTGCACACACAGCATAAAATAGTAACAGGACATATGGGAGCTAGGGAACTATACTTTCTCTGGGGCTGCAGAAGACGCGCACCTGCGGTAGTGTCTCAATAGTGGCTGTTCTTTGCGCACACGCCAAATGAAAGGAACTAAAAACGAAGCACACGTTTTCACAAACTCAACCGAAAACCGCAACGAATTCGGTGCCCAGTAAAATAGCTTCCCACCATTTTATGACAAAATTAACATTCCGCGAATGTTTATCGCACAATATTTGCAAATATGCCTTCAATGAAACCGCGTCTGCGATGCACGTGCACTAAATACCTTGTTCTTTGTTACAAAAAAAAGTGTCGAACAATTTTTAGGGTTCATTTACTAGCCCTATTTTTGATTTGTTTTAAGGCCACGTGTTTCAGTCTTCAGTGACTATAGATTCCTAGGTGTGTTTCTGAGGGACCTCGAATTATATGCGTAAAACAACCTGATGTAAAAAGGCACAAAAGAACTAACCGTGCTCCAATGGGCCAGTTTCCTTCTTCGCACAAAGGAGAAGGAAGGTGGATGTAAAATAGTCGCAGAAAAGTGGGAAACTGGGCGCGTAGTTGAACGGGTCGGTTCATGATTAAAATAAGTTAAAATCTAGTGAAAACTATGTCTGTGTTCTACTTGTCCGTGTGCCATTTTTTTTAACTTTTCAAGTAGAATACACATAGTCAAGCAGCTTATAAAATAAATGTTAATAAACTTTACATATGTACCCATCAATCAGACAAAAAAATTGTACGGACAAACTTGTAAATGTATCTAAATATACAAATACGCATATATTCGATCTATATACATAAATATCCAGGGACATCTACAGCGGGGGAGGGACATCTACACCGGGGGGGGGGGGGGCAGGCTGAGAAGTTCCCGGGGGGGGAGGGGGTGTTGCGCGTTATGTTTTCGCCAGAACCGGAGATTGAAGCTAACGCAAGCACTCTGGGATTCCATTTCCCATGTATTTTGTCAATAAAGGCAACGTGGGCGTTATTTTGTTTACATCCTACTACTAGAAGCTCGTTACATGGCACGTAAACAGCGTCTCGGAAATAATAATAATAATAATAATAATAATAATAATAATGGTTTATTTTCCAGTGCCCACAAACAACTTAGCGTTCTATTGTGTGGTGCATAAACATGGGTGAAGTATTATACATTTAAGACAACATACAAATTATCAAAGACAAACTAACAACAAACACAAGCAAAAAAAAAAAAAGATCAAGGCCGGGGCCCGGAGGGGGCTCTGCCCCCCTGGATCTCACCAGGGGGGCACGAGCCCCGTTGCCCCCCCCCCCATAGTCTACGCCTATGGACATCTAAGAAATCAATGTTTTAACCTTTCTAAACTGTGGCATTAGGCAGTAAGGGGCTCGCCGAATACTGCAGCTTTTTTTAAAAGCGAGTTTATGAAATTGTGGCAATTACAACTTCTTCAGCGCATTCTGCATGGAGCGTTGGGTTGTTATTTGAGTGCGGTGTCTCCCTCGTAGTTTTTACGATGCACAAGACCAAGTTTGTTTTAAGGTATTGCGCCTCATATCCTACGTGTTTCAGAATTAGAACTTGGCCGTAGCATTTCAAAATCAATTACGACATAAAACTAGGAAAAAAATTAACAAAAAAAATACCCTACCATAAAAAAAGAACGAAACCTCAAGCAGGATGAAAGGTTTTTTGTATTTGCTTTTTAAACTTAGTAGCTTTTGAGGCCTCCTTTCGAAATCACAGTTCAATTACTTCTCTGCGCAGCCCCACTCAATATCGGCGGTTCCCATTTCTCAAAGAAGACGTGGACACAAAGGAGACTCCTGGGCTATCTCGCAATCCGAAAAAAGGAAAACATAACTTGGACTGCTTCCCTTTGAAAAAGAGTAAAAGTAAGAGACAGAAATCAGAAAAGAAAAGCGTGTGTGATTTACAAGAAAAAACGCATACGAAGCCAAAGTCGTATGCGTGTGCACAATGGCTCCTCCCCAATCTAAAAGAACGAAATTGAACGGTTGACATCGTGAGTCTTCAAAAGATTCGCGACTTTGTCGCCAACCGTGCCTGCGAAAGTTTTCGCTGTATTTCATTGTTTAGTGATTGTTACTTTGAGTTTTTCTTTTTCTTAGACCACGATTGTTTGGAAAACAAAGTCAAGCAAAGGTTGCTTGAGCTTCGGCTGCATGCAAGGGTCAGCGCGCGGCGGCGTTTACGCTTCCGTATGAAATGATTTGTTCGTATTTGTTCTGGACTCGGAGGGTCCCAAACAAACAGGAACAAGTAATTTTAGAGCAAGATGAAATCACTGAAATGCGCTAATTCTGAAAGGCTGCTGCCACGCTCCTATCTATTCCTGTAGAGTGTAGAAGTAAAGTCATTCAAAATTTTATATTTACGATAAAATAATAATAATAATCAATCAATCAATCAATCAATCAATCAATCAATCAATCAATCAATCAATGTTAATTAGAGTGTCCAAGAACAGCCTGGCGGTTTTGGTGCTGGCACACCTCAAACTACAAATTAATAAAATTACAAAAACACAATTTTACAAAAGACCCAACAAATGCAGAAGGGTAACAAAGATAGGAACTCTGCTGGTGAGAATCATCTGTTCGAAGGAAAGTTAAAGCGGGCAAAGTAAATGCGAAGCAGCGGGACATCTGCAACGTACACATATTGTAAAAACAATAAATTTCACACAGTCGGACATTCAGCAATTCTCAGTCCTGCTCAAGCATGAACAGGTTAACAATAAATTGATTGAAAGCCCAATAGCACGAGTCGAATATATCAAGTACTTCCGAGAGGCGATTATAGCATTCAGCCAACCTGAGGATTGGGGCTAGTTGATTAAAAGCTCGAGAGATATAAAAGATAATTGAAGACGTTTACGTACACGTGGAACTCTCAGACTCACTTGAGGCAAGAGGCATGGTGAATCAATGAGGCCGTGCGTGACCTTAAACAGAAACAACAAATCGGCTTTCTCCCGACGCCGGTGCAGGCTATGGTACTATAGTACAAATAATAATAGAAGTAATAGTATATATATATATATATATATATATATATATATATATAGTGAACGAAGAGGGGAGAAGGTGATTATGGAATTTATTGAATTAAAGTTAGGGAAAGGGAAGAGAGCTGGCGAAAAATTGGGCCAGGAGCGGGGATTGCACCCGCAACCTTCGCCTGTCCGGGGCGACGCCTTAACCGATTAGACCATCCTGGCCACTGGTTTCGGCGGACTCAATTTCTGACCAGCTCTCTGTGTTCTATTAGTTTCGAATTCGTTTAACTGGGTAGACGACAACCGTTGTTGATTTAAGGCCCGCGCTAGTTCCGAATTGCGGCAGTGACGTGGCACGTCATCTCAGCTTTGCAAATGTCGGAAGCGGCCCGTCTCCCAAGATATCTAGGAAACCACTCCTCCCCATAGGGACAGGCTGCACCGTATATATAATGGGAATGAGTGAAGATTGACAAGTGCAGCCGTAGTAATATTGTGAACGAAGAGGGGAGAAGGTGATTATTGAATTTATTGAATTAAAGTTAGGGAAAGGGAAAGGGAAAGAGAGCTGGCGAAAAATTGGGCCAGGAGCGGGGATTGAACCCGCAACCTTCGCCTGTCCGGGGCGACGCCTTAACCGATTAGACCATCCTGGCCACTGGTTTCGGCGGACTCAATTTCTGACCAGCTCTCTGTGTTCTATTAGTTTCGAATTCGTTTAACTGGGTAGACGACAACCGTTGTTGATTTAAGGCCCGCGCTAGTTCCGAATTGCGGCAGTGACGTGGCACGTCATCTCAGCTTTGCAAATGTCGGAAGGGGCCCGTCTCCCAAGATATCTAGGAAACCACTCCTCCCCATATATATATATATATATATATATATATATATATATATATATATATATATATATATATATATATATATATATATATATATATATATATATATATATATATATATAATATATATATATATATATATATATAACATATATATATATATATATGATTATTTATAATACTTTATATATATTAGTGATCCAGAACACTCTTTTAAATTTTTGTGCACTGGCTTGAAATGTCTCGTCCCTCAGTCTACCGGGCCAGGCTTTCTTTTATATATATATATATATATATGACCCAGCGTTTGGTTTTTCCATTTTTATGGAACCTATTAATACGTTCGGGTCAAATCTTCGTGATATTCAAAGTTACAAGACAAAACTGTGCTTAAAGTTCTGCTCTAGCTGTTTTTTTTTTGTTTTTTTTAAGCCTTTTTAGCTTCATTTTAAGGTTGTAGATCTGAAGTTTACCAAAGTGCGTTGTGCTATCTAGTAGAATGACAATTCTGGGGAAAAAAATAAAAAGCTAAAGATTGAATATACACATTCCTTTCAATAGCTTGTTGTCGTTGTTGTTGTTTTTTTTCTTGTTTTTTTTTTGGGGGGGGGTGGGGGCACGTTTACACGTTTATTTGTAACGTAGCCGGATCAGACAATAACACTAAATTTATTCTCGGCAGATTGAGAAATTTAATACGGTTAAACATAATTTTGTTACCTAAGCCGTCTGACGTTGAGCATTCAGTCTAAAAACATATAATGTGCCCGAAATGTAAAAATAACTGCGTTATAAGACACTTCTAAACTTTTTTTCAATTGAACAAACGCTCTTGCTGACTTCTACCAAACAAAATTCCCGATAACAAAGCCTTCATTCTGCCAAGACCGTTATTAAAATAAGATTGCAGGCGGAAAACAGTGAAACATGAAAAAAATGCAAACTTCAATAACACATACTTTTTAACCGCGGGGTGTAGTAACCAACGGAATATACTCCCCAAGGAAGTACAAGTGCATCAGAGCCAGGCACGTGACACGCACTGGGGACTTGGTCACTGAACTAGTTATGTAACGGCGAGCAAAATTAAATAATCAATTAAAAATAGGCCCGGATAGACAGCGCCGACACGACTCTGCAGGCAGTCCTTGTAGCAAAGGCGGGTTTAACAACCGCGACGGGCATAAGATGGAGAAGGAAAGAAGTTAGATGTTAATGAGGCGCTTTCCGGTAGGCTCCTAAACCCTCGATAATGAGCGGAGCAAGCGTTCGAGATTTTCAGGATACCGACCAAACCGGGAGACGAACTTGAACTCGGAGCACGCTCGCCTATGTACGCCTCGCGTTCGAGCAAGATGCACGGTTAGCATGGAACACACTTAGGCATGAGCATACCAATTACTCTTAAAAAGAAGGCACCGAGCACGAGTTTAAACTTTCTTAATGAACGCGTGCTTCCATGGCGACGAATCTCATGAAACTAATGTGATTTGATCTGTGCTTTCTCGTGAGCGCCCTAGCTAGGGATCCGTAATATGCATTAGCTTCGTAACACCTTGTGTTTTGCGAACACTTGGAGAAAATAAAACCATGCAAATCAACGGTAGTAATGTGTTCCTGCGCACGTGAATTGGGTATGGGGATATGATGTCCCTCCTTGTATTCAGGGAGCGAACTCGCTTTCCTTATACTATCTCGCTTCGCTTATACTTTTTACCTGTGCCTCACACTGCTGAAGTTACATTAAAGCCCTAAAACCTCAATGACACGTGTGATGTGCTTTCCCTACCCACCGCGAAAAATGCAGGTATCGAACATGTTTGCACGAGCCCTATTGTGTGAATGCTAACTGAGCAGTTGTGCATTAATCAGTGCGTATTATCTGTACGATTTCCTTGTATCGGTGGAATGAACAGTTCATCACTTATTTGTGTTTTATATGACAAGCTTGTCAGTCTGGTTTTTATTCACGAACTCTCGAACAAAAAAGTCGTATGCGGACACTCGGCCATGATTTTGGCTCGTACGGCTTCAAACAAAATGTTTTTGAATGACGTTCTTTTAGTGGTGGCATTTGTCTTCTCATTAAGCCCTCATTTTTACTGGCGGCAACTATTAGACGTAAAGCTGGGATACCTGTAGCTTCGTATTGCCCTCCAACTTTATCAGCAGGGCTTCGAACATTTTACGCGAAAATAACATTATCTATACCTGTCGATTTTGAGAAGAATTGCTGACACAAAAGTAAAACAATTGAAATGGGACCTTAGGAGTTTCTAATTGTTTTAATTTCTGGTTGTTACATATAGTTTTATACTTTTGTTGAACGGGGTAATGTTATAAAAGACACAAAAAATTGGCGGTATTACGTTTTAATTTAACAAAGGGCATCTGGCTCGTCGCTGCAGAGGACTAACAATTACCTTGGATTACCTGGGGATTATATGACGTGAAACAAAGAGCTCGGTTACACATTCTCCGCAATAAGGCTCCATCAGCCTCGGCCAGGATTCGAACCTGCCACCTGTGAATCCGTTCGCCGACGGTTTGCCTTGGAGCCACTGAGGCAGCTTGCTAAGTGTTCTGTTAATGAAAATATGTTTAAAACTTTGAACAATTTACATCTGAGTTACAAAAATGGTTCTTTCTGTGTTGAATACCACTTCAGTTAAGTTTAAACGCTGCTTTATTCTCAGTCGCAAAAGGTATACAGAAATTCAGCGCTTCGCGTTCAATGCACGGAGCTTCTCTTTTTGTTTGGACTTATTAATCCGAGTCTCTCGCGGAAAATGCGGAGGTTTAGAAACCGTGAACAACGTGGGAATTCAACCAGATGTTCTTTTTAAGGAGACACCGATATTTAAAAAAAATGTAAACACAATAAATCAAAGTTGATTTTGGATGCCAAGCGCTCTGAGAATAAACTAAAAAAGATGCAGTCGATGAAAAAAATAGGAAACCAAATTAAGGTTTGAAACAAATGTGCCGAGTTGAACTCCACATTTGCGTGGTTAGGAGGTATGCCTGGGTAATCTTTAGTGAATATAAATCTTGATTTTATATAATAAACAACATAATAATATAACTATATAATGATCTTAAATAGCAATAACGGAAGCGCAAATTATCAACGCTTGTTAGAAATAAAATGCAACGTATATTCGCGAACATGTTTGCAACAACAGAGCAACTGCAGAAAGCCGTTTGGTTGGGCGAGTCGGATCATGATGTTAAATAAGTTGTTTTTTGTGTGTCTTCTACTTGACCACTTTACTTTTTGCGTTGTTTAATTTATTTGCAAAGGAGCAACATTTAAAACTGAATTCATGCAAAAGTAGGTCCCAGAGTGTGCTGCGTGCGTTGTGTGTGCATCACGTTTGTTTTTTTATTTCAAAATTAAATGCTATTTTTTAAGCACCATGCGATAAAAATCACTAAATATCCATTACAACTTTCGGTAACATTATATTTTTCAATAAGCTTGAACTTTCCTGGACGAAAGATTCGCAAGAAAATTGAGAACTCGAAACAAGGGTCGTCGATCACAGGCGCTCCTCCCGCTTTTACGAAATCTTCGGAACCGCTGTACTGAAATTTTGTTTTATATTCCAATTTTTTAGTCACAATCTAATGGCTGCACAGTTCCCGTAAGTATCATGAGAGCAAGATCCACGGAATAATTTACGTTTCAGATTAACGCCCCTTTATATATTTGAGGTGACTAAAGTCAATGTTGCCCGTTATCTAAAGCCTAGTTCAAGATTGCAAGAAACTTTTTTTTTTGTTCTCAAGAAATATTAAAACACTCCGCGCTTACTGACGCAATATGCATGCGTAGACCTTAAAATTTCGCATTTTCAAATCGTTTTCAATCACCAATTGCGCCCATTTCGCACTGAGCACCAACACAGCGGCGCCCGCAAAAGAACTGGGGAATAACGTGCCAATACCCGAAGCGCAAATTATTTAGTGTATCTAATGCTAACCTAACCCGATAAGGAAAGTCATATACATTTAACAGCAAACTTCCCTATTTATAGTGCGTCTGTGGGGCCCATTAGGATGTCCGAAAGCTCTTGACGTATCCTTCATTATTTTTTTTTAAATGTCTGACAGGTCCTTCATAGTTTTCTGAGATGCCTGTGGGGGACTGTCAAGATCTTTCACTGGAAAGCACATAAGCGATCAAAACCATTTATCGAGTCTCTGGGAGCGATCACTTGACCGTTCATAATCTATACGTCAGGGAAAGACGATTAGCCATCTTGTGTTGGGCGGCCGCAACATACGAGTCGCAAACTGAGCTGCTCCTAGAGCAGCTCAGTGTGAAGATAAAAAATACAAGATGTTTTCAAACCTCTGTAATGCGAAATTAGAGCGCAGCTTTTGAGGAGGAGGAGGGGAGGGTGCGGAGGGGAGGACCTGCCCTTCCTCCTCCTCCGTACCCTTTCCTCCTCTCCTACTCTTCCTCCTCCTCTTCCTCCTCCTCCACCCCCCTCTCTACCCTGCTCCTCCAATTCAGTTCCCCCGCTAAATTTAACGGGGAAAATGACGTCAAATGACTTGGTGTCAAGTCACCCATGAACAAATTCAGTTTCTCCGCTAGGTTTAATGAGGACAAATTGACGTCATGGAACCTCAACACCAATTCAATTCCCGGCTACATTTTGCGAGGATTCGAACTGGTGTTGAGGTCACGTGATGTCAATTTCGCCGCTAAATCAAGCGGAGAAACTGAATTGGTCCGTTAAATCTAGCGGGGAAATTCAGTTTCTCCGCTAGATTTAACAAACAAATTAGTTTCTCCGCTGATTTAGCGGGGAATTACATCACGTGATCTCAACACCAATTCAATTCCTCGCTAAATTTAGCCGGGAATCGAATTGATGTTGAGGTCCCGTGACGTCAATTTTCCTCTAAATCTAGCGGAGAAAACTGAAATTGTTCGCTAAATCTAGCAGGGAAAATGAATTTCCCCGCTAAATTCAGAGGGCAATTGTAATGGTGTTCAGGTCACGTGACGTCAGTTTTCCCCCTAAATTTAGTGCGGTTACGCCGACGTCGACGCCGACACCGCGAACCCTGGAAACGGGTGCCTAAGAGCTGCGCTCTGAAAAGAAGGTATCTCAACGCACTGTTTCTTGCGCCTATTGTGTCGTCCAGCTTCAGAAGCTCGTCCAGCGAGGAAATAAGACGCAGGGTGAGCACCATTACGGTGCTCACCCTGCGTGCTTAGGATGAGCAGCGTAACGGTGCTCAAGATTTTCTCAACGGCGACGGGTGAAAGTTTTGATTTCGTGGTTTTTACTAAACGTATCACTCATATTCTGTGTATGTATGCGTTCGACGTGCAGTGTATTGCGTGTGTGTGCGCGTGTGTGATGTGCGCGTGTGCTTGCGTATGCGCGCGCGGACTTTTAAAAGTTGAGGTACCCTTATCTCAGAACTTTACCCTGCGGCATTCTGAATAACTCTAGAGATATTTTGGGCGACAAAGAACTCCGTTACCACTATTTGGTCGGTTTGGTTTTGTCTACAGTAGCTTGCGCCCGGGTCTAAATACACGTTGGTTCTGATCGTATTTTTTTTTCAACATGCATGCAAAACTTAATGATTGAAATAATTTTTAATTGCGTCTTAAACGACTGCATCTTTGGTCTCTCATTGACACAGATTTGGGCGCTTAATGGGTTGAAAGACTGCAGGGTCTGAAGGGGCTGGATGCTTGTGGATTTAAAAGATTGAGGGGTTTGGAAGCGCTGAGAGGGTACATGAGAGCAGAATTTTTTTAATAGGGTTCTCGTGTACTCAGTTACAAATTACGATTTAGGAAACCAAAGAGTATAGTGCTAACAAGAAAGGAAAGTTGGGTTAGTTGGTAATAATCCAAAATAAGCCGGAAGTTTGAATAGATGACAGATCAGCTGGACGTCGCACAGAACATTTTGACCAAAACAAATCTGTCGACAGGTGGAGCTCTCGTTTTAAGTACTCAAATTCGTAATGTCTGGAGGTACTTGTAGTCAAAAGTGAAGCATTTAATATATATACAACTGGTTATTTCAAAATTCCTCGCTCTCTAGAAAAGGTCATCTTGATGCGGCTACTACCGCCCCATTTGTTACTTTTACACATTGTAAATGTGTTTTTAAATGTACTGCTGGTAGATCGTTGGGAAGATTCAGTACATCCAGTACCGTTGCCTGAAGGACTGCTTTATGTATTCGTTTTTTTTTTTTCCATTGACTACACTCTTACATCACCGTTCCACTTGTTCTGGCTATAGAGTGGAAAATTATTGCAAAAATTTTCCACTTACCCACCTGGAACACTGTTCCAGATATCTTGAGAATATGCGGAACACCATTTCAGATAGACCTCCGAGGTGTTTTGCGGAACAGTGCTCCACGTAATGTCATATATGGAAAGCTGTCCCACATATAATTGGGAGACTTATGTGAAACGGTGTTTCATATGTTTATATCTGGAACACTGGTACAGATAGAAGAAGCTAGCTGTTTCCGAAACACTGTTTCATATAAAGCAGGTAAGGGGTTTTTGTTGTCCCACATATTTTTGCACCTGCCTTCTTATAGACCATTCTAAGATGTCAGACATAAAATTAAAAGCAAGGAAGCTGTAAAGAAAGCAGTTATGCTGCACACAAGTTTCTGGTGCTGTGGTATTCGCTTTCTGATAGCTCAGTGTCACCAGAAATCAAGAGCTCGCAGCACATTGTGCATGTGAATAGAGTAACTTGAAATTTAGTATTTTAGAATTCTCAGCGGCAGCTGACGTTTCACTAAGAGACCCAGCTTCATCAGTGTCCTGCAGAAGCTAAGGCTATTTGTGAAAATTAGACTGCCATTCTAGAAGGCTTCTTCCCAAGTCACTCCTTTTGTGATGCACTGTGAGCTCTTCATTTCATAATACATTGAGCTAACAAAAAAGAGCCACATCATCAGAAACGTACTTGCAGCAGAATTGCTTTCCTTGCAATTGCTTTTGATGTGATCTCTATATAACGGCACCTTAGAATGGTCTACAAGGCAAGTGCAAAAATATCTGGGACAACACAACGCCATGACCTGCTTTATAGAAAACAATGTTTCAGAAATGATTGGTACTGTTTTATCTGAAATGGCATCCCAGCTAAGTGGACTGGTTATTTTTATTGTTCGGTGTTTTAAGGCAGATCCAAAACGATACAACACACAAATGGTGGCAGCAATGACAGGCCCTTAAAACATGTTAGTGCGTCGAAAATTTGCGAAATCTACTCCGACCTTTTGAACATCAGTTAGTGGAAGCCATTACTCCAGTAGCCATAACTGTGTAACAAACTGACTGAGCTCAAGATTTCTATCAAGTACTAACAGAAAGAAAATGCTACAGCAGTACAGACATAGCTGTAGCAGATGTGTTTTGCTCACAGTATCTTTGCCTCTCATGTGACGTCTGAGACAAGCTAAAATGGTAAAGAAATCTAAGGCACAAACAATAAAAGAAGAATGATCAGATTTAATCAAATTTTATATTGTAACTCAGTAACAGTCAGCTAGTGTATAGGTAAGAACTGCTAATGTATAAACATTGTTGGTCACACATGCAGTACTGGCATGGTCAAAGCTTTGCAAAACAAAATGACTAAGTGAAGCACAAACCATATGATAAGACAGTTCCAATTGTTTATTTAACTTGCCCCTCAGCTATAAAATGCTCAGAACTAAAAGGTTGATAATTAGGCGGCGAAGAACAATGTAATTAATCTGAAAGAAACAATGCAGATGGACCTTGCATTTCTAAAGTATTGTGAGAAGTGTAAAAATAAATACAGCTTGTTTCAAAAACTGGGTTAGAGGCTCCTTTCACAGATAAAGCTTCTAAAAAAATAACATGCACCCAAGGTCAACTTAAGGGGTGCTTGACACGTCCAAAAGGTTTTCTTTCAAGTGAGGCGACTGACTACGGTTCCAAGACACCATAAAAAATTAGTTTATTCCAGAGTCGCATATCTTTTTTTTCATAAAAACTAAAAAAATCAAGCCCATTTCAAAGTGCCTGCCTCAGGAGTGTAATGTAGGAGAAATCCAAAAGATGTCAATGTAGTTGGAAAGAGGGCAGTCTTCTTCCGCAACCAGTGTAGAGAGCCGAGAAGCGAACGGAATGAGACTTCGTCTGCACTCGGAGGAGCGCAGCTCCCAGAGACCACACGTATACCTTTTTCATTTATGTTTGTTGCTTTCTGCTCCTCCGAGTGCAGGGGGAGTTCAGTTCCATTCCATTCGCTTCTCAGTGCTGTAATACTGCTTGAGAAAGAAGACTGCCATCTTTCCGACCACCCCGACATCTTTCGGGCACTTGTTAAGTCACACTGCTCAGGTTGGCACTTTGAAATGGGTTTGATATTTATACTTTTCATTAAGAAAATGTGACTCTGGAGAGAACCAATTTCTAGGTGTCTTAAAAGAAAAAAATATTGCATCTCAGAGGTTCCTTAAATCAGGCTTGTATAGTAGTTTGAACATAACTTAACACTCACCTAGTTTGTGTTAGTTTCTGTGTTGGTACATTCTGAGGGTGCATTTTTCAACTCCTTTAAGAGAGTCTTCAGTTTAAATGACATGAGACATGACTCAAACACCTCGCTCTTGACTAGCACTGTTTGCAGGAGACCCAAAGTTTGTCCAAATGCATAGAGGTAAGAAAGATTCAAAACAAAGTAAACAGCGAGGCACAGGATCAAAGCACATTCAAGAGAGAATCTGGGAGTCAGGTGAACACAGCACTTCCCACAGGTGATCTTGTGTTCTCCGTCTCGCATCCTGATGATAAAGGATCCCGGAAAAGGCGTGTCCACAGCGGGCTCCTCCTTTGTTTAGAGAAATATAGCGTAAGCTAATGTGATTATTTAATCAGATCACCGTAAATAAAAACAACTGCAAGGTAATACATGGCCATAAATAGCCACGATGCTAGCAGTATCAAAATACTGATGAACCTAAATTATATATTTGAAGCTGACAAGCAATGTTTCTTAATTATTAAAAGCATCTATTGAAGCAGATGTTGGACATGGTGAGTCTCTACGTTTATCCCTATCCAGGCCAAGGCTGTAAGGTTTATTTTGAATAGGTATGACCGTAATTTTTCGCCCTCCTCGGCTGTTTCATCTCTGGGGCTGGAGCCTTTGTCTAGAAGGCGAACAGTTTATAGAATTAAAATGTTGCACAGAATTGTTAATGAGGACTGTGGAATTGAGAGAAGTAAATATATTTCATTCTCTACTAGCTCATGCACCAGACGATCTCATTCATTAAATATTGTTCCTTTTCAGTCTCATACTAACTGCTTTAGATATTAGTTTTTCCACATAGTATTGAAATTTGGAATAATCTTGATGGGAAAATACGTACTCTTCCCTATGGTGATTTTATTAGTGCGGTTCTGCCTATTCGTTTCAGTAACGCATGACGTCATCGTTTTCATTTCTGTTATGTTCAAGGGCATGTTGTATTGTTCGAATGTTAATTTGTTTCTGTATTTTCCACTCCTGCAATGACCTCACAGAGGTCGCAGTATGTGTAAATAAATAAATAAATAAAAGATGGTCACCAGTTACAATTTTAACATAGGGGAAATGAGGGCTAGACTATTTCTGCACCTAACTCTTTCATATTAAGGATGTGAATATATTTCTTATTGATAATTATAAATCCGCAGCCAGATTTGAAATACCTTATTAACAATACAATATAGGGCAAACTATAACATTGTAATTAGGTCATTTGTATGAGTCCTTAGGTTTGTTTTTGGTGAAAATGTGATTTCTTAAATCTAAATTATGATTTCTAAAGATCCCCCATAGGTTATAAATTTAACAAAATGTCTTAAAGCAGTGTTATTTATCATAAATCACTACTTCAGAAACTGAGATAATCAATGCATTGGATAATCATCCAATGCATTGAGAATCACGTTCTTTATCTTTCTGAACTGCTGAGGATTCAATTGGGTATTCCGATTTTGTGAGATGATTCAAATAAAAACTTCGAAATTACGATCTTGTTAAAAATTCATAATTTTGTTTCTACTAAAGCAGAATGCATTAGGTGGAACCTCGATGTCGAGGAGCGACTCGAGAATGGAGATGTTCGCACACTAGAAGTGATGACATCAATCCAATTGAAGGAGTAGCTGGTCACACACCATATGACGCCCAGACATCATAGTGAACTTCCGTTAATAACCACGGTGTGGTTATAACGCTGTCTATACAATGTCTATGGCAAAGACAGCAAAGTAGAAGTTCAAAGTAGAAGTCCTTACCAGTGCGATGAGAGAAAATGTTGCCCTTTTTGGCCGAATGTAGCAGTCAATGTCAAGGAAACTTCCTCTGTTCAGTATTTGTCGAACTTCGCACAGCTTGGCCTCCATGTCTTCAAGTGAGGATTTGAATCGAAGCTCTGCCTCAAGTGCCAGCTACAAATATAGAAGGACATGCATGACTCTCAACAAATTTGTAAAGGTTGATTCTACTAAAGTACCATCATAAAATGATACTGTAAGCAACCTATTTTTCGCAAGCTCAATATTTTGCGAATTCGGCCAAAGCTGAAGCTTTCGAATTATTTGAGGGCACTAGCCTTAGCAAGATGGAAGGATCTCAATGTAGCTTTCAAGGTGGACACAATATTTCTGCCTGAATTGTTGATATGACTTATTTTTCGTGAATTGCAAGCGATTTGCCAAAATTAAACCAGAAAAAAAAAGATGGGTCTTTTACAATATTAAAAAATTCACACAAACATTCATTTAAGAAGCCTCCTTAAATGTGCATACCAGGCTACAGCTACACATGTAATACATAATCTTTCACTTAACATAACAACCCTACGAGAAACACCATAAATATATTAGGGAATGCTGGCACAACTTCATATTCTGTCTTTGTGTGCCGACAATCTACCAATCTACAATTCTCGCTGTCAATTATAAGAAAACCTTGGCAAAATATAGTGGGATCTGTTTTTATAATCTGTGTTAATTATTCTTTCTTGGGTCAGTTGGGAACTGTGAAGGCATTTAAAATTGTGACTCTGTTTTGCTCAATTTATGTAATGAAAAGCTTCTCCATATTACATACACGAGAAATATTAGCGTTTTTCTGATAGGACACTAATTTTTCTATGTGTATCAGGTGTGCAATGAACAAAGCTGAAATGTGCAGTATCCATAAATAGTGATCTTAGTTGGATTAGGAATAAACACCCAAAATTGATTTAAAAATAATGACTAGAGAGCCATCTACTTTGTTCATTATTGATATTAGGGACATAAATAACCAGAGGCTGAGCTTGACTAATTGATATGAAATCCACAGAATATAAGCTGGATGAATTTGTTCAGAACCAACTTTACCATATCAGGGCTTTAGTAGTAGACAGGTAGTTCATCACTTGGGCTTGCTTTACGAGCTTCAAGCGTAGCTTTCAAGAGGGCCTTCATTCTTGTAATGTCCAGACTTGCAGGATCAGTGACTGTGTCCTCAATCGCCTAGGCAAAAGGATAAACCATATAGGAATGGCAGTGCACCCGACTACAACACAGCATTCATGCACGGCATACAGTAATTTATGCTGCTAACACTCTTAGCAAATGTAACATGCACAAGAGGGATGATAGCAGCAATGATTAGTATTAATCACATGCATTGCTACAGAAAAAATGCATACCATTTCTAAAAAATAAAAAAAAAATTAAAAATTTTACGTTCTAAGCAAAGACTGGAGGCGTGGTGGAAAGTGCGTCGGTGACAGAAGTGTGCAAGGACAAGAAGACAGTGCCCCACTTAAGCACTTTGCCCGTGGACGTTTTTTTTTTCAGTCTTTGTTACGTGGTGAAACCAGATGGCGAGTTTTTGCTGTAGCCATATAATTTTTTTCCTTTTCACCCACCATTGGTCAATAGGACCGATGGTGGTTTCTGATGTTTCAAAAGAGTATGTGCCACCACTTTTTTTTCCAGTTTTTGGCGTGTCTAATTTAGACTCTCGTTCAAAAGAGATTGCGGCGCAGAAATACACATACATACATACACTTAAGACTGCTTACTTGGGTTGAATGCAAAAGCATTATATGGTTTTTATCACGCAAATAATTTGTCTATGTCTAGTGGTAAATCTCTAAAGCCTCCAGTCCGCCAGATGGCGGCAACAAGACGTGTGCGATGACGCACGTGCTAGGCACACCTTTAGTCCTCCATAAGCGTTGCGCCGTCATGGCACTGGGGAACCATTCTCGCTTGGCAACCCGGGGGCCCGGGTTCGATTCCCACGGCGTCCAACATTTCTTTTCAAAGTACTTAATTTGCTTTGTTTACAGGACCTTCCCTAAGAAATGTGAGGTCATCCCGAACATTTGTGACGTGTTTTTGCTCTACGTACGCCGTCGGCAATTTTTGGTATCATCACTTCGTCACAACAACTACGACGGAATTTTGTAAAATGGGGCATATAATGCTTTCGCAATTATAATTGGAAAAAAAATTGAGGACAGGTTGCCAAAACAGGCTGGACATGCTGCACAACCAATTTTGCAGAAAAAATCTGAAATAGAGGCATCCTTACCTTCAATTCTTCTTGTGCTTCATTGCATCGAAAGGTGCCATCACAGGCGTCGGCAGAGAGCATGGTTGTTGACGCAACCGATCTTTTGGACCGCAGTTTTCTGGTTTTTCTTGTTGAGCTCAAGGATCGCACGAATGATCTCTGCAAGAATGC